>SJYB01007453.1:0-16804 GCA_006408585.1 Antidorcas marsupialis
ACCGGATGATATGAAGAGCTGACTCATTTAAAAAGATCCCAATGCTGAGAAAGACTGAAGGCAGGAGGAGAAGGGGACGACAGAAGATGAGATGGTTGGATGGCATCACCAACTCAGTGGCCTCGGGTTTGGGGACTATGCCCCGGCACACTGTCTGTGTTATAACCCCATCTCAGATTGCTGTTATCATTATCACTATTGGTTGTGCACTTTAACAGGGAAGGCATTTATATCACAGCTGCTTGACCACAGCTTCACAGTGACTTCCTCCCCTGCTGATAAGGCAGTTTTTCAGAAGGCAGTATTTCCCCATAAACAGAGAGTGGAATAGGAAGTGTGATAATCAGAGGACACAGAAATAGAAAAAGTCATTTTCTTGAATTACTGCTTGTCATTTTCATTAACCTGAGATTTGTCTGATCTGTGGGCACTAGGACAGTCGCTTATTTCCCTGAATCTCTCTAACCTAGAAAAGCATCTTTCATACAAGTCCTACCTGTGTGTATAATAGGAGTTGCAAAGGAAAGAATACCCGGAGGTTCTAGGTCACAGTGGCTTATCTACAGAGATACTTGGGCGCCAGAGAGCCAGATGTCTCATCAAAATCTCTGGGGCCATTTTAATAGAATATGAACCATAGGAAAAACTTCATCTTTTAATATTATAAAAAATGTGCCCTCAGTTTTTACAATGGTCTCGTAAATTCAGGAAGTTATTCACATAGTAGTTAATACTGGGAAGGAAAAAGGAAGACGTGAGGCCGTGTCAGTCTACAGAGAGGAACAGAATGAAGTGAAGTTGAAGGTGAGGGTTCGGTGGGTAGCGAGATGGAAGCCCCGATTCTCCTTGCAACCTGCCAGTTGCATTAATTTCTCAGTCTTTTCTTCTCACTTGCTCTCCTGTTCTCTTCAAATCGGAAATCTTAGTGATTTTCTCTGTATTGATCAACCTATCTCACTATGAGGTCTTTAAAAAATTAACTGAAACGATGAGTTAAGTGAGCCGATAAAGAATCGGTCTCCCTGACGGCTTTAGTGCCGGTGTTTTGAAATATGAAGGACTTTCATTAAATGTCCCTCCAGCTTGTTGTCTTTTATGTTCATTTCCTCTTCTTGCTGAAACTCATGACTCACTCCATTGTGGCTTCCTAGGGTGGGTCAGAGAGATTGGTCTGATCAGACTCTCCTGCTTTATCTTCCATTTCTCAAGACTGGCTTTTAGCTAATCCTCAGACTAGAAAACAGTCTAAGTAAATGGACAATAACGTACCAATACATCCAGTCGTGTTAACAGATGCTNTCCTAGGGTGGGTCAGAGAGATTGGTCTGATCAGACTCTCCTGCTTTATCTTCCATTTCTCAAGACTGGCTTTTAGCTAATCCTCAGACTAGAAAGCAATCTAAGTAAATGGACAATAACGTACCAATACGTCCAGTCGTGTTAACAGATGCTTCTTCCCTTTCAACTGATTTAAATTTTGTTTAACTTATGTTTCCTCCCATTTGCCTGTCCCTTTGTTCTAACCCTTGGCCACGCTTCTTAACTGTATCTCTTTGAAAGTGAAAGTGTTAGTTGCTCAGTTGTGTCTGATTCTTTGTGACCCCCATGGACTGGGTCCTGCCAGGCTCCTCTGCCCATGGGATTTTTTTGGGCCATAATACTGGAGTGGGTAGCTAAGCCCTTCTCCAGGGGGTCTTCCCAGCCCAGGGTGTTGGGGGCCAGTGTGAGGAACTCCGCCTTTGGCAAAGGTCATGAGGAAGGGGGCTTCGGCATACGCAAAGGCGTGACCAAGTCTCAGGAAATTCCCCTGCTCCCGGGCATCTAACCCCAAAACCAGAGTGTGCCTTGTACTCTCACATATGGNAATGTTAGTTGCTCAGTTGTGTCTGACTCTTTGTGACCCCATGGACGGGGTCCTGCCAGGCTCCTCTGCCCATGGGATTTTTCGGGCCATAATACTGGAGTGGGTAGCCAAGCTCTTCTCCAGGGGGTCTTCCCAGCCCAGGGTGTTGGGGGCCAGTGTGAGGAACTCCGCCCTTGGCAAAGGTCATGAGGAAGGGGGCTTCAGCATACGCAAAGGCGTGACCAAGTCTCAGGAAATTCCCCTGCTCCCGGGCATCTAACCCCCAAACCAGAGTGTGCCTTGTACTCTCACATATGGGGGGCTCTCCCCCATAACCATTTCTCTTGGAGAAGGAGTTAACCTGTAGCTCCAAGGCAGTAAAAATTCCTGGGCATGACTAGAGTGTTTCAACTTACGGGACTGCTCTGAAGGTTATCTAGCCTGCCTGTATAGGCTCCTCCAGCCACAACAGCCCTCCAACCTTGAGAGGCATGAGATGTTTTGACTTATTAAAGGCAAATTCTTGTGAGAAGTTAGAAATTATTAGTATAGTGGGTTGGTTGAGAATTATATTGATAAAAGGTTTTTTCATTTGTTGTGTCAATAATTGCTGCCAATTCCCTGCCCTAGGTGGGACAAGCGGGTCTCAGGTTAAACCTCTCTGTGGACACACGATGGTTTACTACCTCTCAACCATAAACAGCACAGAGAGTTTTGGAGTATTTTGAGAGTCTTAATTAACATACGACTTTTTCTTGTTGAGTCAATGATTGCCGCCAGGCCTCCATATCCTTTAGGTACCTGGGAATATATTAATCAATGTATTTGGAATATAGAAAAGGAAATATAGTAGTTTTTGATGTTAGAGAAATAAGTATTAACCTCAGTATTAGACTTTTTGAGTTAATGAATTTTCTCTCTTGTAATAGATCACTGTACCTTGTTATAAATCACTGTGTCCTTGCTATGTAAAAATGTAACTTTGTCACTATCTTAAGACTAAGTAGATCTTAAGAGGGACATTGGTGAAAGGATTTTCATTGGTTGGACTGATGTTTGCTGCTCAAATCTCCATATTCCCTGCCCTTATAATGAATATAACCAGCATATAGGAGAAATAAGTATTAACCTCTAAGCATATAGGAGAAATAAATATTAACCCATAGGAGAAATAAGTGTTAGCCTCTAAGCATATCATATAGGAAAAATAAGTATTAACCTTTAAGCATATAGGAGAAATAAGTATTAACCTATAGGAGAAATAAGTATTAACCTTTAAGATTAATCATGTTAACCTTGGGTTAAATAAATTCCTTTCTTGATTGTAACTCATTACACCCTCACCCTATAGGAATGTGACTTTATTTGGAGGGTGGTGCTTGGTTTAAGGAAAAACACCCTTGGAAAAAATAAGTTTTCTGGTTATCAGAAAGAAAGGGTTGTAAATGTCAGCAGGCAGAAATGGCTTGAAGATGATGTAAAACCCCTAAGATTTTTTTATGTAAAGCACCTGATTTTGATAAGGTCAGGACTGCTGACCCCCACATGACTCTGTATTCATCCCTATATGTAACAAAAGGTATATAAGCAAACCCAAAAATAAAGAAATCGGGTCAGTTCTGGAAAGACTGATTCCCTCATGTCGTTCCTTTCTACTCCCCAATTTTCTGGCTGAATTCCCATCTGGAGCATGGGTGCCCGCCATTCAGATGGTGCAAATTCCTTGTCCAGAGTTTTATTGGTACCCCACGTAAGCCAAGTTATTCAGCCCCTTTCTCTCTCTTTTACTGTTTTCTGGCCAAATTCCCATCTGGTGCATAGGACCCACCAAGCCTACTAATTCTGCCTGGGCTTCTAAGATCGGACCGGGGGAGGGGGGGGCGGCCTCAGTGCCTCCTCTCCTTTGGGAGAACGGGAAGATGCCTGCGACCTACGTAGGTGGTGATTGGTACCCTGTATTAACCAAGTTATTCGGCCTCTTTTTCTCTGCTAAATTCCTAATCCCTCTCTATCTGTAATTAAATAAGTTTTTCCTAGGACTCCTACTCCGTCCCCACCTTCGAATTACCCTGGATCCACCGGGGCTGGACCCCGGCAGGAGGCCTATGTGCTTTCCGTTGTTCAGGACTGAGGACTTTTCAAGGAAAAGCATAGTGGTTAGAGTGTGGCTGCTTATAATTTTCATCTGTTTCCCATTCGTGTTCTTGGGTGACCATATGCCTCTAGAGTATTATTCCTCATTTCTTATCCACAGTTTTCGCTCATTTCATCATCTTTGCAGTTAAGTGGCATAAATGTTCTTAATATGAAAAATGAAATATCATGTGTGAATGTAAAGGACTCTTTTCTTCTTGCACTCCATTGGGACCCCAGTCCAGGGCTGTCACTGGACAGGTTTCCCAGGGCCAGGGGCCTGTCTTAAATACTCAGTGAACAACATGCATGTCATTTTTGTTGTTTAATTTTGTATGCCAGCAGCATTGTTTTTGTTTTTAATTTTAAGAACATACTTAGCATGTTCATGGTAAATAAACTAGGAAATATAAAAAGTAAAGGGCTTCCTTTTCACTTTCATGCATTGGAGAAGGAAATGGCAACCCACTCCAGTGTTCTTGCCTGGAGAATCCCACGGATGGAGGAGCCTGGTGGGCTGCCATCTATGGGGTCGCACAGAGTCGGACACGACTGAAGCGACTTAGCAGCGGCAACAGCAGCAGCAGCAGCCTACACCTAGAGAGAGCCAGTTTGGGGTTGGATATGTATAGTCTTCTGGTCTCGTCTTTGCAGACTTTAAGCCTGTACCTGTTCTCTCTTAACTAAGTCGCGATTGTTCAGTTACTTTGATTTATTTACTTTTGGTTACACTGGGTCATCATTGCTGCACACAGGCTCTTTCTAGTTGTGGTGAGTGGGGCTACTCTTCTTTGCTGTGCACAGGCTTCTCATTGCAGTGGCTTCTCTTGTGGGGTATGAGCTCTAGCTGCAGACTTCAGTAGTTGCAGCACAGGCTCAGTAGTTGTGGCACACGGGCTTAGTTGCTCCAAGGCTTGTGACATCTTCCCAGACTAGGGATTGAACCTGTGCCCCCTGCATTGGCAGGCAGATTCTTATCCACTGTACCACCAGCAAAGTCCTGTTGACTTATGATGTTTGGTAAGGATTCGGTCCACCATGGACAGCACTGAAACTTGAATAAAAATGATTCTTCTTCCCTCATTTTGTCTCCATTTAATCTCAGATATCTTCCAAATGGTAGGAATATTTCTAGTATCTGAATTTATTACAAACAAAATAGCAAGATGAATGGTTAAGTAAAACCTTTTCAAACATTTAAATGAATGCCTATAAACACATTCTGTATCCAAGAGGGTCTTGCCACACCAGTCAACCATAAAATAAATGGAAGCATCCACTGTTGTTTGCAAATGCACTTTTTAAGTAGGTAATTCTTGACTTTTCTTTAAAATATGTCTTCTGTTAGTGGCAGTTATCCTTCATTACATTGCCTTGGTTCAGATTTATTAATTGCATTATGAAAACATTAATTTATAATTTTTTAATTGAAGGATAATTGCTTTATAGAATTGTGTTGGTTTCTACCAAACATCAACTGAAAATTTTTAAACCATTTTTAGTGCTTAAAATTTTGACAGAATAGGACTTGAGCCATGTGGTCGTTTGTTTTGAGGGAATATGCTGCTCCATATGGCTATTAAGAATGGAATAGTGTAGAAAGCTCCGAGTTTCATAAGCCAGGGGAAGAAAGGAAAAAGGATTTTTTTTAACCTGGTAATTATCATGTGAATAAGTCATTTCAAGACTTGAGTTTTTAAAGTCACTCGATCAGTTGACATGGGAACTATAGTATAGTTGAAATTCTTGCTGAAGCTCTGAATTATTGGAAAAGTTCATGTGATTAAAATCATGTTTCCCCTTTATCTGTTTAAACTTTAAAAAAAGCTTTGTTTTTTAGAGCAATACTAGGTTCACAACAAAAGTGAGCAAAGTACAGATTCCCACTTCCTCCCTACACACACATAGCCTCCCACACCTGAGTTGTACATTTATTACAGTCGATGAACCTATATTGACACGATTATCACCCAGAGTCCATACTTTACATTAGGGTTCACTCTTAGCGTTGTACATTTCATAGGTGTGGGCAAATGTATAAAGAGATGTATCTACCATTGTAGTAGTAGTATAGAAAGTACTTGCACTGCCCAAAAAAATCCTGTGTGCTTCACCTATTCATCCCTCCCTCCCTGCCAACCACTGATCTTTTTATTATCACCATAGTTTTGCCTTTTCCAAAATGGCATATAGTTGGAATCATACAGTATATAATCTTCCCAGGCTGCTTCTTTCATTTAGTTATATGCATTTAAATTTCTTCCATGTCTCCTCATAGCTTGAGAGCTCATTTGTTTCAGTACTGAGTAATATTCAATTAGCTGATGTACTACGGTTTATCTGCTTACCTACTGAAGGATATCTTGGTTGCTTCCAGGATCTGGCAGTTACGAATAAAAGCACAGTAAACATCCATGTGCAGGTTTGTGTGTAGACATGTTTTCAGTTCATTTGAATAAATACTAAGGAGTGTGGTTACTAGATCATATGGTAAGAGTCTGTTTCGTTTTGTAAGAAGTTTCCAAACTGCCTTCCAAAATGGCTGTATCATTTTGCATTCCCGCCAGCAATGAATGAGAGTTTCTGTTGCTCCACGTCCTCACCAGCATTTGTTGTCAGTGTTTTGGATTTGGCCATTCTAATAGGTGTGTTGTAGTATATTGTTGTTTTAATTTGCATTTCCCTGAAGACCTGTGATGTGAAACGTATTTTTATATGCTTTTTTGCCATCTGTGTATCTTCTTCCATGAGGTATCTGTTCAAATCTTTGGCCAATGTTTTAATCAGGTTGTCCATTTTCCTGTTGTTTAAAGATATTTTTGGTGTATGTTGGATAGCAATCCTTTGTCAGATATGTATATTCTTTGCAAATATTTTCTCCCAGTCTGTGATTTGTTCTTTCTTTCCCTCTGCATTGTCTTTCACAGAGCAAAATTTTTAATTTTAATGAAATTCAGCCTATCAGTTCTTTGCTTCACAGACTGAACCTTTGGTATTGTATCTGAAAAGTCACTGACAAACCTAAGGTCATCTAGGTGTCCTCCTAGGTACTTGTGTATGAATTTTGTAGTTTTGTGTTTTATATTTAGGTCTTTGATCCCGTTTGAGTTAATTGTTGTGAAGTGTGTAAGTGGTATGACTGGATTAATATTTTTGCATGTAGATGTCCAGTTGTTCCAGCACCATTTGTTGAAAAGAGTATCATTGCTCCATAGTAGTGCCTTTGTCAAAGATCAGTTGGCTATATTCTTGAGATCTGTTCCTGGGCTGTCTTACTGTCCCACTTATCTATTTGTGTATCCTTTCACCAGTTACTTACTGTAACTTTACAGTAAGTCTGGAAGTCCACTAGTGTCAGCCTTCCAACTTTATTCTTCTTCAGTGTTGAGCTGGCTATTCTGTGTATTCTACATATAAACTAGTATATGTTATTTCAAAATAATAATTTGCTGAGATTTTGATTAGGATTGCATTGAATCTATAAATCAAGTTGGAAAGAACTGACATCTTGACAGAATTGAGTCTTGCTGTCTGTCCACGAACATGGAATATCTCTCCATTTCATGCTTTGATTTTTTTTATCCGAGTCTTTTGCAGTTTTCCTCATAGATCTTCTACATATTTTGTTAGATTTATAATTTAAGTATTTCATTTTGGGGGTTGCTAATGTAAATGGTAATGTGCTTTTAATTTCAAATTCCATTTGTTCATTACTGGTATCTGCTTAACTTTTTAAGTGATTAATGGATGCCTGGAACTTGACCTACATATATATTCAGAAATGTTTTGCCACCTGAGACCTGTGAGGAGGTAAGCTTTGTGGTTCAGTCTGTCATTAGTATTTGGGAGGTGGAGGGAGTATGTGGAAGCTGTTAGGTGTTTAATTTCAATTTATTATAATATATCAAATTCTAACTATTTTGTCTGTATTATGGTAGAGGGCAGGAGTAAGAAAAAGAAAATTCATGTAAACATCCATATCTTTCTCTCAAGTATCTATTCAGAGTAAAAGGATCTTTCAAAATAGTTCAGTATGAAAAGTTTGAGGAAAAGAAGATAGTTTGTCCTTGGCACAGATCTTAGTAAGTTGCCCTCAAATCTGTTGCTGTTATAAAGAAAACCACTTTATATTGAAATTGTATAATAAGATCATTTGATCATTATATTTGCTATTTCTATATATATAGTCTAAATGCTACCTATTTCAGGAAAAAATTTAAGGAGCTCAATAAAATTTAATTGGCATAGTAATAGGCACATATACAGTTAATCAAAATGAAAACCAGATGCCCTCTAGAGAAAAAAGATCATTTGTTTAAAAAGTAGAACTGATTAGACAATTATTCAGATATCAGATTTCTGGCTTCTTGGTAGCCAAGTCAAAAAAGGTAAATTTATTTGGCTCAAAGTATATAACCAAAATAAAATTTGATCTCTTCCGTAAAAATAATGTCAGGGACTTCTCTGGTGGTCCAGTGGTTGAGACTCCACATTTCAAATGCAGGAGACACGAGTTCAATCCCTGGTCAGGGAACTAAGATCCCACATGCCTCAGGGCATAATCCCCCCCAAAAAAAAAATGACATGTCAAGTTTTAGATTACTAAAACACATTTGGCACTAATTGGTACTTTTAAATAATTATGCGTTGATACGTGACTATCTCAGCCAGTAGTCACTGTTAAAATGAGTGTCTTTAGGCGGAACAGACTGTTTCCACCAATTGAGTTTATGATGAGGATTATCCAATAAAAGGAGACTTTCTCTCACTGAATTTATGGCATAAATGGTTTAAAAGAAGAAGAAAAGAGAAACAAAAGAAGCTGTTGGGTAGATGTTGAGACATTCTGTACGTTGTGGTATCTGATTGTAGTGTTCNTTATGCGTTGATACGTGACTATCTCAGCCAGTAGTCACTGTCAAAATGAGTGTCTTTAGGTGGAACAGACTGTTTCCACCAATTGAGTTTATGATGAGGATTATCCAATAAAAGGAGACTTTCTCTCACTGAATTTATGACATAAATGGTTTAAAAGAAGAAGAAAAGAGAAACAAAAGAAGCTGTTGGGTAGATGTTGAGACATTCTGTACGTTGTGGTATCTGATTGTAGTGTTCAGCTGTAGAAACCCAGGCTAAAGTGCTATGTCCTCTTGCTCTGATACAAAGAGAGGCTGTAGGAGCTTGGGAGGATGGGATTTACACCCCTTCCTGGGCTGTTTCCTTCAGTGACACCCACTCCTTCACCCCCATGCTGCTGATGGCAGTGAGCACTAATTGCTGTGGATAGAGACACAGTTTTCTGGCTTTTTTGACCTCGGTCTTTAGAAAACTATATTTTAACTTTAACCCATAAAAATAAAAGTTTCATAACTGTAGTTAACCTTGCCACACATAATATCCCAGAGTATTTTCTGTTCTGAGATATAGTTTCTGGGTTGTTTTTTTGTGTGTGTTTTTCATTTTGGTCATGGATTTCTAAATTGATTTCACAACTAAGTTGACTGTACAGTCTGTGTGTAATCGAAGCTTCATTCGCCCCCAGCCACCTCCTTCCTTTATTTCTTGCCTGTGGCTCCTTTCCCACTACAGCAGAGGAGTTGCACAGTTGCATCACAAACCAGATAGCCATGAAAGCCTAAAATATTTCCTCTCTTGCCCTTTACAAAAGTTTCATGTGCCAGTTTTGCTCAATCTGAAGCAACACACACACACACAAAATAAAGCAACACGATATTGCTTTCAGTTCAGTTCAGTTCAGTTGCTCAGTTGTGTCCCACTCTTTGTGAACCCATGAACCACAGCACGCCAGGCCTCCCTGACCATCACCAACTCCCAGAGTCCACCCAAACTCATCTCCATTGAGTCAGTGATGTCATCCAGCCATCTCATCCTCTGCCGTCCCCTACTCCTCCTGCCCTCAATCTTTCCCAGCATCAGGGTCTTTTCAGATGAGTCACCTCTTCACATCAGGTGACCAAAGTATTGGGGTCTCAGCTTTAGCATCAGTCCTTCCAATGAACACTCAGGACTGATCTCCTTTAGGATGGACTGGTTGCATCTCTTTGCAGTCCAAGGGACTCTCAAGAGTCTTCTCCAACACCACAGTTCAAAGGCATCAATTCTTTGGCGCTCAGCTTTCTTTATAGTCCAACTCTCACATCCATACATGACTACTGGAAAAACCATAGCCTTGATTAAATGGACCTTTGTTGGTAAAGTAACGTCTCTGGTTTTTAATATGCTTTCTAGGTTGGTCATAACTTTCCTTCCAGGGAGTAAGTATCTTTTAATTTCTTGGCTGCAGTCACTATCTGCAGTGATTTTGGAGCCCCCCAAAATAAAGTCTGCCTCTGTTTCCACTGTTTCGCCATCTATTTGCCATGAAGTGATGGGACCGGATGCCATGATCTTAGTTTTCTGAATGTTGAGCTTTAAGCCAGCTTTTTCACTCTCCTCTTTTACTTTCATCAAGAGGCTCTTTAGTTCTTCACTTTCTGCCAGAAAGGTGGTGTCATCGGCATATCTGAGGTTATTGATATTTCTCCTGGCAATCTTGATTCCAGCTTGGGCTTCTTCCAGCCCAGCGTCTCTCTGCTTTTTCTTGCTCTTATTTCTTTGCATTAAATACCTGCTGCACAGTCATTTACCATACGTTAGCCAGACCCTGTGGTGGGAGCCTCTGAGCTCTCCTGCCCCTCTGGGTCTACCTCAGGGTTTGCCCTGAGGCCATCAGGGGCTGAGGGGAAGAGAAATACCAAGTCAGGCTCTCTCCAGCAGAATACAGGATGCCCCCAGTGGGGACTGGCTGGAAGACTTCCCACTGGCAGGATTGAACCCGTCTCGGGACCAGACAGCAGCCCCAGACATCCTCCCCAAGGCTCCTCCCTTCCCTTTTTCCTGTAGGTGTCTGGCCTGACCCATGGTCTGAAGTCTCCCTACTTCCTCTCTTTCCCAGTCATTCTCTTGCACATCTACTTCTGATGGGCTTCTGCTTTTCAGCAGACCCAAACCAGCATAATGAACAACAGTAAATACCTGTGAGCTGTTTTCCTGCCCTCAAGGATGCCATGGTAGTTGAGGAGGATGAAAACATATCATTTATACTTTAAGGTATTCTGTTCCACGTATGTGGGGCACACAGTTTGTTTTTATTAAAGCTTAGAAGAGGGAAAGACTTTATAATGAGGATACAAGAGGGAAGGTTGTGGAGGACTGGGCACATTGCCTCCTGGCACATCGCTAGGACTGCAGTAATTAGTGAATGAGTAAGTACAATTTGGACAGACGGAAGTGGGGAGCAGAGAGGATGTCTGAGAGCTTAGAAATCATGAAAAAAAAGGGAAGGACAAGGCAGATTGCCAGTGGGGCTGCAGCTGAGGGTTTCTGTCAGGAGTGTTTGAAGATCAAGTTGGAAAGATAGATTGGAGGTTATAAATACCAGACCAAGGAGTGGATTTTACTCTGCAGGAGTTGAAACACCATCAAAGGTGTTTCAGTAAGGAATCCAAGGATAGTGGGATTTTAGGAAAATTAACCTGTATACCCATTCCAGTATTCTTGCCTGGAAAATCTCATGGATGGAGCCTGGTATGCTACAGTCCATGGGGTCGCAAAGAGTCAGACACGACTGAGCAACTTCACTTCACTTCAACCTGTATACAGCATGGTTAGGGAAAAGAACAGAATACTGATTCGGAGGCAGCGCAGTCCAGTTTTGTGGTGATCATTGCTGGAAAGAAGGAATGGTTTCAAAGGATGCTGTAAAGTGAGAAGTAAGACTTCAGGACTAAAAATGAGGTAAGGCTGGTGAGCTAATTCAGGCAACAGGAGATTTGAGAGGTTCTGCACTGGCAACAGGAAGAAAAGAGGACCTCAGTAACAGAAATAAAGAATGTAATCCTGGATGGCACTGTCCAACTGCTTCCTTGCCTTTTGTATCCAAGCTGAGTTTAAAAGAAAAGTAGTGACCTCAGCTCCTTTTTTAAAGACATTTAAAATTTGAGAGGCTGGCAGGATAGCTAAAGTGTCCATCACACATTTGGAAATGGGGACTTAAACTCAGAGGAAATGGAGCTGTCACTAACACTTATCCTGCCTCCTATTGAGAATTTTCAGCATTTCCTTTACTGTCCAAACTCCTGTTTTATAACCCTGTTTATAATACACAGCCTGTACGTGATTTTATAGAAGGTTCAAGTACAGGTTGAAAAAAAGAAAGGTAATCTGAAAATAGGATGATGGTGCTGATTGTTTTGTTTTGTTTTGTTTTTTTACTCTCCAGAAATGATTCTATAATATTTTATTTTTTGAAAATATGTATTTATTTAGCTGTGCCAGGTCTTCCTTGCTGCACACGGAATCTTAGTTGTGCATGTGGGATCTACTTCCCTGATCAGGGACCAAACCCAGACCCCTTGCATTGGGGTCTGCACTAAGTTCTGGCTGCTGGACCACCAAAAAAGTCCCTCAAACATTGTAAAAGTAGAAAACTTCCCCAAAGACTCAGTGCCCCTAATGTAGGAGACTAAAATGGGCGAAGTATTTAGAGACTTCTGCACAGCCCGTTGGGACTTCCCTAGTGACTCAGATGGTAAAGAATCCGTCTGCAGTGTGGGAGACCTGAGTTCAGTCCCTGGGTTGGGAAGATCCCCTGGAGAAGAGAATGGCAATCCACTCCAGTATTCTTGCCTGGAAAATCCCATGGAGAGAGGAGCCTGGCAGGCTACAGTCCCTGGCGTTGCAAAGAGTCAGACACAGCTGAGTGACTTTCATTTCACTTCACTTCACAGCCCATTATAGAGTGAAAAAGGTAAAATTATTACATTCAAAAATAGAAGTCATGAAAGTGCTTCCCAGAAATTGCAAATAATCTCATTTGGATTTAAAACGTTTTTTAAAAAAAACACTCCCAGGTGAGTTATGTCAAAATTTGAGAATGAGATGTCAAGGTGTCTAACTGGAAAATTTTAGCATGCTGGTAATGATGAAATGAACTAAAAGATATTTTATATCTCTTATGAAGCATTACAATTCTCAAACTGTTTTCACCTTAAAAATTTTTTTGGATATCGGGGTTGTTTTTTTAATCTGAAAAAGAAAAATGATACAGAAAATTGTCATCATTTGCAGTGAAGCCAGTTTACATTTCAAAGTAGGCTTTTGAGAGGAGGTTTTATTATTATTATTAAATATTATCTTATGATATTACATCAGAGGAATTTATAACCACTGTTTATAGAAATCATGTAGCACTCGCTGAAACCTACTCTTCTGTAGATATCAGAAAACCACAGTTTTACATTCTGGTTTCTGTATTGTTTCTATGATGTTTTCCATACTGTTACTTTATTCATGGGGGATTTGTGTCTGTGTCAGTGATCCAGTGAGTAATAAATCCATATCTTTTAAAAAGGTTATGCCCAGGAAAGATATTTCCATACTGCTTTCTGTTATCAAGAGCTTTATCAGGAGCTGAAGCAGTCAATGCCTTGAGGCCGTTTTATTTTGCTGTACATCCAGATTTCTTTGGAAAGCACCCCAGGGAAAGGGTAAATATTTATTTTTCTTTATGTTTAAAGTTCAGTGTGCATTTGTTTATTTACCTTTGCTACAGTGTAGTACAGAAAGTTCTGTAAATTGGGTTTGTTTCTGTCATAGTGGTATAATCAATGCTTTGAACTATAGGCACTGGAAACTGAAACTAATGCTATTTTTTTTTTATGAAAGTTTCATATTTCTGGCAGGCAATAAAGATATCGTTTAGGAACTTCCCCGGTGCTCCAGGGATTAAGACTTCACCTTCTAATGCAGAGGATGTGGGTTTGATCCCTGGTGGGGGATCTTAGATCCCACATGCCTCACAACCAAGAAACCAAAACATAAAGTAGAAACAATATTGTAACAGATTGAATAAAGACTTCACATTTTTAAAAAATCTTAGAAAAAACAGATAGTGTAAACTCTGTGTGTGAATAATCATGTTTTCTGTACCAGTTTTGAAAGTAAAATTGAGGGTCAAAAAGATCACTTCTGGCGTCAGTTACTATAATCAATCCCTTTTTTTAAAGTTGATATAAGGAAGGTTCGGAGAAGGTGATAGCACCCCACTCCAGTACTCTTGCCTGGCAAATCCCATGAACGGAGGAGCCTGGTAGGCTGCAGTCGGGGGTTGCGAAGAGTTGGACACGACTGAGTGACTTTACTTTCACTTTTCCCCTTCATGCATTGGAGAAGGAAATGGCAACCCACTCCAATGTTCTTGCCTGGAGAATCCCAGGGACAGGGGAGGCTGGTGGGCTGCCATCTATGGGGTCACACAGAGTCGGACATGACTGAAGTGNTCACTTCTGGCGTCAGTTACTATAATCAATCCCTTTTTTTAAAGTTGATATAAGGAAGGTTCGGAGAAGGTGATAGCACCCCACTCCAGTACTCTTGCCTGGCAAATCCCATGAACGGAGGAGCCTGGTAGGCTGCAGTCGGGGGTTGCGAAGAGTTGGACACGACTGAGTGACTTTACTTTCACTTTTCCCCTTCATGCATTGGAGAAGGAAATGGCAACCCACTCCAATGTTCTTGCCTGGAGAATCCCAGGGACAGGGGAGGCTGGTGGGCTGCCATCTATGGGGTCACACAGAGTCGGACATGACTGAAGTGACTTAGCAGCAGCATAGGGAACGTTTTTCAGTGGCTGAATAGTTGCCTGCTGTTGGTCCACTTCCCTATACCATCAGTTCATGTGTGCTCAAGGAATACAAACTAATGTGAAAAATAACTAGTGATAAACTTAATTAGGAACACCAGTATTTTTTAACATTACATAATATATTATAGAACCAAATGCTTTGAAATTATCTCATTGGTTCCTTTTATCTTCCTTACACTGATGACTGGTTTAACATGAAAAGGAATTTAAAACTCTTGAAAATTAGAACATTACTGTTTTGCCTTTTTCTACTTACCATGGAAAATAAATCAGTTTTACTTCTTTGCTTTAGGAAAATACTCTGATTATGATGGTTGTTATATTGGTTGTTAGAAATTAGATCCTTTTTAACTAATTAGTAAATTGAATCAACAGGAAAATATCCACTACCTTGGAGACGTAATAAAGCAATACAAATTATTGGGAATGTCATACATGAATACAATTTAATGTTTCAAAATTTACAGTTTTTAAATCCAAAGTGTGTGGAAAAATTAAGCTTAGTACTAGGTGATGATTTCTGTCCTCTACCACTATACCTTTTTTTTTTAATTAAAACTTTATTGTGCCGTAAAACGTGAACTTGGAGGCTTGGGTTGCTCTGTTACAAAGAAATGCCTAGCTTCAGTCCTGGCTCTTCACTGCCTCCTGGGAGATGAGCTCTGAGCCCCCTGGATATCCTTGCCTGATAAGAATGTTTCTGTGTGCCCAAAGCCTTGGGCCACACCAGACAGTTTATCCTAACAATGTGAGTTATGGTAAAATGCATAATTTCTCATGTCTGAGACCCTCTGGGGAGGCCGGAGACAAATAACTGCGGTCGGTCACATGGGCACATGGTGCCTCAGTAAAGGCCCTGGCCCCCAAGGCTTGAGTGAGCTTTTGTGGCTGGCAGCGCTTCTGATGTTGTCACATGTCCTTGCTGGGAGCTTAAGCACTGTGTGTACAACGGCCCTGGGAGAGAACAACTGGAACCTTGAGCTCGGTCCCTCCTGGACTCCACCCTACACACATTTTCCATTGGCTGATTTTAAATGTATCCTTTTGCTGTAATAAAGTGTAACCATGAGTATAATAGCTTTTCTGAGTTCTGTAAATCATCACACCCCCAACACAATATAGCTGAGAGTTGGTTTTTGTCTATAGAATTGTTTGTGTGTGTGTGTGTGGTTTTTTATGTGTTCTTTTTTTAAGCTTGTTATAAAATTGAAGTATAGTTGATTTACAGTGTATTGATTTCTGCATGTAGCACAATGATTCGGTTATACATATATGTGTGTTTTATATTCTTTTCCATTATGGTTTATCACAAGATATCGAATATAGTCCCTTGTACCATATTAAGTTTTTATTATGTAATTGGATTTATCAATCATTTATTACTTGAGATATTTAGTCATAGTTAGGTTTTTTCTACATCTCATTTATAAAGGAACTCAGCCATGTTTTCTTCTAATACTTTTGTAGCTACTTTTTTTTTTTTTTTTTACATCTCTTCTCTGTGGAGTTACATGTTGTGAGGTATGGATTCAATTTTATCCTGTACCGAGGAGCTATGAAATCCCAACCTTTTTTAATACTAAATTCTTTAATACACTCAATAGTGTGTTTAAAAGGTTGGGATATAATTTCTGATGTTTCCTTGTCTATTTTGTACATAAATATCTCAATTTTTTTTTTCCAGGAAGTCAATGAAAATTCCCTTAAGAGATTAAGTGCCTACTTAGAAAACCTTCAGAAACCAGGCTTCAAGTCTTTGAAACCAACCCAGCTTGTGTTTTATGTAAGAGAAACAGATCAGAATCCCTCTGATGGCCAGGAACACTTCAGCACTTCTGGTACATTTCTTATTTCTCATATGTCCCTTGCACCCTTGCAGGCTTCATTTGGTATGAGTTCAGTCTGTCTAAAAGTTGCTAGAAGACCTTTGGAGTGAAGCCTTGTCATAGAAAGTAATATCATTTAATCAGGTGTTTTCCTGGAGTTAGATTTTATTCCTGGCCACTTCTGTTTGATGAGCCTCTTTTTTTTTTCTTTAAGGATAGTTGCTTTACAATGTTGTATTAGTTTCTGCTGTACAACAGAGTGAATAAGTTATATGTACACATACATCCCCTCCCCCT
>SJYB01007455.1:3100-25272 GCA_006408585.1 Antidorcas marsupialis
ACAAGTGGCTGAGCTGAGCCCAGACTCCCACCCGCCTCCTGGGGGAGGAGGCCCCAGAGGCGGGCCCCACGCTCGGAGGATCTGGTCCTGCTGCTCAACTCTGCTCAGAGCCCTCCTCTCCTCCAGCCAGACAAGGGCTGCGGCTCCGCTCTAGTGCCGCTGAAGAGTGTTCTGACGGGCCCACGCCTTGAACAGTGATCCGGGAAGCCCTCTTTCTCCAAGGGCAACTGTTCCCTCAATCGGAAAGACGATGGGAACCAAATGCGAGGGCGAAAACCCATCGAGGGCCACCCCGCCACCACCCTGCGAGTCTCTTCTCCCAGAACCGACGACTCCAGGCATTTGTAACAAACCCCCGGGCAGCCCACCTCTCACACCTTCCTGAGAGATGCGTGTGTCTGGGGGGTGGGGTGGGGAGGGGAGTGCCTTTGCCGGCACAGCCCGTCATCTGCAGGGACCTTCCAGACCGCGGAGGAATGGAGAGAGGGGGGACACAACCCAGGACTCGACATGAGCATCTGTTTCATATTTATAGCAGGCAGAGACCATGTTAACCACGATGACATTTTTTAATTTCTGGAATCTGCTTACTTGAAAGATGCCTACTTAGGAAAAAAAGAGAGAGAAAGATTCTCCTATCGTTTTCAATGGAAGAGCTCTTTTTGTTAGATGGACAGAAAAATCCCGGTGCTCCAGGGGGTGGGCCAGGTAGGCGTGAGCAGTGGGCGACACGTGGCTTCTGCGCTGACCTGACTGTTGGGGTCACGGGCCTCCCCACACCCCCTGAGGTCAGAGGTGGCCGCACAGTGGCCGGGTCCAACCCTGCCGTTACGGTCCCCGTTTCTCTGGTGCTGGGCAAGCACAAACATGCCTTCTTCTGGATGCTTGATGTCAGCTTCCACACCAACCCCAGATTCTGCAAAATGCCCTGAAGTGGAAAGTCTTGCTCTGCTTGCTCTACTCAGCTGAGCCGACAGAGCCACCCACGGCCCTGCCGAAAGGCGACCTCTGACCCCACGCCATGGCTGCCGCCTTGGGAGCCAGCAGCAGAGCCAGGGGGGGGCTCCTTCCCCCGGGACAAGCCCCTCGAGATGCCGCCAGCCTTCCTAACAGGCTTTACAGAAGGGCGAACCCCGAGAAAAGGCAGCTGCCCTCGCAGTCTGAAGACGACGCGTGACTTGCGGGGAGGATCGTCAGTGTTCCTGCCTGGAGGATCCCGTGGGCAGAGGAGCCTGGCGGACCACAGGGCACAGGGTCTCAAAGAGCGGGACCCGACTGAGCGTGCTCGCTCTGCACGCGGTGTAATGGGATGATCATCGGGACCCAAGGCACCCGTGTTCCTTCAACACTTACTCCTCAAACTGCCTCCTCCCGGGAAAGGGCCGTGGACGCCCGGCCGTGGGTGTGCTCTACACACACAAAATACTCGGACACCAACGCGACGCCCTCGTCTGTGGCAGGCACGCAGGAAATACTCAGGCACTAATGCGACACCCTCGTCAGGGATGAAATCTACTTCCATTGACCTCCCACTGCGATAGTCGACGGCGGAGATGTCTGCACTCACCCATCTAAGAAGGTCGTAAGAAGGGGACACGCTTCCTCAAACACTGCTCTCTGAGATTCTGCTGGGCCGTAAACTCTGGGAGGCAAAGGGGACACGATGCATTTTTGGAAGAAAATATAAATAAGTAAGTGGGAGTCAGTCAGTTGTGCCCGACTCTTTACAACCCCGTGGACTGTAGCCCACCAGGCTCCTCTGTCCTTGGGATTCTCCAGGCAAGAATACTGGAGTCGGTTGCCATTTCCCTCTCCAGGGATCTTCCCAACCCAGGGATTGAACCTGGGTCTCCTGCATTGCAGGCAGATTCTTTACCATCTGAGCCACTAGGGAAGCCCTGAGCTTTATTTTATTATCCAAAAGCAGAAAGCTGAGAAAAATATCCTTGCATACTTCTCATAGGAATCCCAACACAGTCAACATTCATTTTTTTTTTAGCAATGAAAGATTAATTTTATTACTTTTCAAGCTAACAGAGGTTAAAAAATGAAAATTGCTTCCTGTTATAAAAATGTAATAAGCAGAAACAAAGTTATAAATGCTTGCAAAGCAGAAACAAAAGGCAAGCAAGAAAAAAGGGTATCATATAATTATCCCCAAAACTAAATTAGTTCCACTTAGGTGGGTCCAACAACAAGGATGTGGAAATCACACTGTGGCGATACTTGACATGCGATGCTTAATTTTTATGTTCACACTCTTAAAAGTATTTTCCTAGGCCTCAGGCAGCAGGCAAAAGGAGAGAGGTGAAAAGCAAAGGAGGAAAGGAAAGATANTTCAAGCTAACAGAGGTTAAAAAATGAAAATTGCTTCCTGTTATAAAAATGTAATAAGCAGAAACAAAGTTATAAATGCTTGCAAAGCAGAAACAAAAGGCAAGCAAGAAAAAAGGGTATCATATAATTATCCCCAAAACTAAATTAGTTCCACTTAGGTGGGTCCAACAACAAGGATGTGGAAATCACACTGTGGCGATACTTGACATGCGATGCTTAATTTTTATGTTCACACTCTTAAAAGTATTTTCCTAGGCCTCAGGCAGCAGGCAAAAGGAGAGAGGTGAAAAGCAAAGGAGGAAAGGAAAGATATAGGCATCTGAATGCAGAGTTCCAAAGAATAGCAAGAAGAGATAAGAAAGCCTTCTTCAGTGATCAATGCAAAGAAATAGAGGAAAAGGACAGAATGGGAAAGGCTAGAGATCTCTTCAAGAAAATTAGAGACACCAAGGGAACATTTCATGCAAAGATGGGCTCGATAAAGGATAGAAATGATCTGGACCTAACAGAAGCAGACGATATTAAGAAGAGGTGGCAAGAATACACGGAAAAACTGTACAAAAAGGATCTTCACAACCCGGATAATCATGATGGTGTGATCACTAATCTAGAGCCAGACATCTTGGAATGTGAAGTCAAGTGGGCCTTAGAAAGCATCACTACGAACAAAGCTAGTGGAGGTGATGGAATTCCAGTAGAGCTGTTTCAAATCCTGAAAGATGATGCAGTGAAAGTGCTGCACTCAATATGCCAGCAAATTTAGAAACTCAGCAGTGGCCACAGGACTGGAAAAGGTCAGTTTTCATTCCAGTTCCAAAGAAAGGCAATGCCAAAGAATGNAGATAAATCATAGTTCTCAGGCTTTGGGTTAAGTTTTGAAAGATCATATACTTATTAGTTGGAAATGGAGGTGAGAAAATAAACTCAGCTTGAGAGGATGATGAAGTTTGATGAGCTGATCTGTTTTAAATCTTTCTTTGAACTATGAATTAAATCTTAGCTTCTTTGCACTGAAAATATCAACTGGGAAGAATATGTTTGAAATATTGTCAATAAGAACATATCTTTCACCAAGAAATAATTTAAAAGATTAAGCTGGAAATAAAGAAATATTCATTAAAAATGAATCCCTCTGCAATCCCTTCCTATAGCCCACTTTCTTTTTGTTAGGAAAACATACACAGTATTATCACCTTCCCCATGTAGGGAGGGCATTTGAGAGCTACAGACACCTCAGGACTAGTCTGAATGTATGTTTCTTCTGTAGATCAAAAGAAAATAATTGTCCCTTTCAATTTTGCCTCCTTCCCCCACCCACAAACCCACCTTCCTTCTAAGTGTGAACTGAGAAAGAACAGTAAGCCTTAACTATGATTAAATATAGACATATTTTATGTTTACCAGTGGTTAGAATGGTCTGAGAGACTTGAAATGTATCTCATGACATTTAAATATTGTTTCTCATGGTGACATTTTCCACAGTTTTAAGTTATTGTTCTGTTTTGTTTTATAAAATTTCATTGAAGAATTGAGCTCTTAGTTAAATAATGCTGATGTAGACAAATCTGAATTTAAAAAAGTTAAAAGCTTAATCGATTTAAATGAGATGTCTTCTATTTTTAAAAGGATTCTTTACACATTTAATTATATAGCTTTTCTAGTAGGTATATGTTTGTGTTTAAAAATATCTGATTTATAGGTAACATTTCAGGTCTAATTACAAAAAAGGCATTGGTGGTTCCGTATAGGAGGCAATGTGTTGATGTGGAAAAGGTGTCTACTTCAGAGATAAGAAATCCTGGTTTTGGATCCTGACATTGCTGTTAAAGATTCTTTTAACTTGGGCATGTCTGAACCATTTTCCTGATCTGTAAAGTAGGGGATAATAATAGTTGCCAGGCAGGGTTATAGTAGAAATAAAACATACTGTTTTTGAAAATGCCTAGCACACGTATGCATGCATGCTAAGTTGCTTCAGTCATGTCCGACTCTGTGCGACCCTGTATGGACCATATGGACTGCAGCCCATCAGGCTCCCCTGTCCATGGGATTCTCCAGGCAAGAATACTGGAGTGGGTTTCCATTTCCTTCTCTAGTGCCTAGCAAAGTGCACAGTATATAAGAGGTGCTCAATACCTACTATATCTCTCAAAGGTAAAGTTATTTAGAAGGCAACAGGAAGTCCATAAAATTTTGTTTTTAAGTAGTTTTCTTTTTCTTATCAATGTGATTTAGTTGAACTTCACTTATAACTAAAATAGAGTTCTAAATTACCAGCAAAGAGCTAACAGAATTCAGAAATCAGTCTTTCATTGTATTTTCCTGGGAGTCAGTAAGGAGATTCTTTTTCAGAGCCTAAAAGATGGCCAGATACTATAGTACCCTTTTTAAAATCTTAAATTTTTTTTCTATTTTCTTAGTCCATTATTTTTTATTTGAAATAAGAGTTAGAGGGCAGAGAAAATAGTCTGTCTTGGCTTTAGGAACATAGTATAAAAAATAGTAAAGTATTATTTCAAAAATTGGTGTCATATATCTCATCCAGTCCCATCACTTCATGGGAAATAGATGGGGAAACAGTGGAAACAGTGTCAGACTTTATTTTTTTGGGCTCCAAAATCACTGCAGATGGTGACTGCAGCCATGAAATTAAAAGACGCTTACTCCTTGGAAGAAAAGTTATGACCAACCTAGACAGCATATTCAAAAGCAGAGACATTACTTTGATGACTAAGGTCCATGTATTTGCTGAGGGCTGGACACGACTGAGCGACTTCACTTTCACTTTTCACTTTCATGCATTGGAGAAGGAAATGGCAACCCACTCCAGTGTTCTTGCCTGGAGAATCCCAGGGACGGGGGAGCCTGGTAAGCTGCCATCTATGGGGCACACAGAGTCGGACACGACTGAAGTGACTTAGCAGCAGCAGCAGTCAAGGCTGTGGTTTTTCCTGTGGTCATGTATGGATGTGAGAGTGTGAAGAAGGCTGAGCAGCGAAGAATTGATGCTTTTGAACTGTGGTGTTGGAGAAGACTCTTGAGAGTCCCTTGGACTGCAAGGAGATCCAACCAGTCCATTCTGAAGGAGATCAGCCCTGGGATTTCTTNCTGGAGAATCCCAGGGACGGGGGAGCCTGGTAAGCTGCCATCTATGGGGCACACAGAGTCGGACACGACTGAAGTGACTTAGCAGCAGCAGCAGTCAAGGCTGTGGTTTTTCCTGTGGTCATGTATGGATGTGAGAGTGTGAAGAAGGCTGAGCAGCGAAGAATTGATGCTTTTGAACTGTGGTGTTGGAGAAGACTCTTGAGAGTCCCTTGGACTGCAAGGAGATCCAACCAGTCCATTCTGAAGGAGATCAGCCCTGGGATTTCTTTGGAAGGAATGATGCTAAAATCCAGCTGAAACTCCAGTACTTTGGCCACCTCATGCAAAGACCTGACTCATTGGAAAAGAGCCTGATGCTGGGAGGGATTGGGCAGGAGGAGAAGGGGACGACAGAGGATGAGATGGCTAGATGGTATCACTGACTCGATGGGCGTGAGTCTGGGTGAACTGTGGGAGATGGTGATGAACAGGGAGACCCGGCATGCTGCGATTCATGGGGTCACAAAGAGTCGGACACGACTGAGCGACTGAACTGAACTGAGGCCTCAGGTCGGTTCAGCCAAATGTTAAGATACAAAATGGGGCTGGAATGCTGGCTATGACAAGGCCATCCCGTGTGGTTATGTATTTATCAACAGGTACGAATAAACCACAGTAGGAGGTGACTTCCAGAGACCGTGGCTCACACAGCGTCGGACAAGATGGGCACCAGGCCGGCGGGGAGCGGCAGGGGGGTGCCCAGAGCTGATGCGGCCACAGTGAGTCGTGTGTGACCTGAGGCTGCTTGGATTTTAAGCTTCGTTTTCTGAAACACAGGTTTTCATTTAGCTGGAACCAAAGCTTTCTCTTCTCTCACTTTCAGACTGTGCCCTAACGCCCAGTGGGCCAGTTCATCTCTGGCAGCAGGGCTGGTTTTCCACTTCAGGGGCCTTCCTTATAACATGCTGCTCGCTGAGCACGAGGACATGTACAGCAGTGGGCTGTCTGAGCTCCTACTTAACGTGTCACCCAAAAATCCCAGCGAATGACAAAAGCAGGAAGGACAGCGAGTGAGTCCAGTCTGTGCGGCACCAGCTCCGACCGTCACCCACCTCCTGCCCTCACCTGAACCGCACCTGGAGCCCTGTGCAGCCGACTCAGGTCCAGCTCGCCCATAAATGCTCACCACCTACCTCCGAGGGATGCTGACTCAGCATTACCACTGTCACACTTTAAAAAATTAACACTAATTCCTTAATGTCATCAAGAAGAGGGCAGTATACACATTTCTCCAGGGTTCTGAGACGTGTTTTTCCCATCAGCTTTTAAATATCCTTGCAGCTGGCCGAATGTCTTCACAGATGTTCACGGGTGGCAAACTCTTTCTGAATGTAAAACGTTTTCGGCTTCATGCACGTATTACTTAAAGAGACCCTGGAGTCTTTCTCACCAAGGAGGGAAGGCCTCTCACAGGCCTGCCGCCTGCTCCGCTACTCAGCATAGTACTGAGCCCTGTCAGCTCACTCAGGGACCCTCAGATCGCTGAGCAGAGGGACACGCTGACTCTGCTCAGAGCCGCTTCGGCCAGACGTCCCAGCAATGCGACGCTGAATGATGAGACAGTTACCAGATCACAGGCGGGTTTAGGAAAGCAGCAAGCGGTGCAATTCGTGTGCAAAAACCAGCAGCATCCAGGCTGACTAACCAGACGAGCTCCCAGGCCTAATGGGAGAAAGACGTGCACGAGATAGGAAAACGAAAACTCAAACACCCTAGGCAGGAATTTGAAAAGAAATGTCTAAACCCTTAATGAAGAAAATCATAAACCACCCTGAAAGACGCGTAATTCCACCTGAAGGAGCGAGCAGGCCTGCGGCCCTGTGTTCTCGGCTGTGAAGCCTCACCATGGAGCTGTCCCCACCTCACCCGGTTCCCTAGGTCCCGTCCCAAGCAGGCCACGAGGTCCATGTAAGAAATCGGACCGTGTGAGTACCAGAGCCTGTGGGGGTGCTCCTGTGTGACCCAGGAGGCTCCCAGCTACAACTATGGTAAAGGGAGGAGAAAGCCTTTTACGCGGCTGGACGATACCAGACGCAAGGAAAAAGATACAAATGACTAAGTGTGAGAGAAATGGAGGCAACTTAGTCACAGACAAAAGGTTGATTTCCCTACTATGCATAGTGCCCCTAGAAAGAGGGAAGAGCGAATTTAGAGTATAATAGAGCATCCCTTAAACTAATCAATTCCTTACATTAAAAATCCTTTCTATGCTTTCATGGAAAAACACCTAGAGACAGGAAGACTTTGCAGAAATACGTCAGAGTCACATGAAGGACGTCTGGCCTGACCCCGAGGGGCGCAGAGAGATGCCGCTTCTCCCCACTGCCAGCAGCCAGCCTGGGGCCCACACGGGCCGGGTCGCGGAGGCCCAGGACAGGCGGGCGGGGCCTTCTCTGCTCCCGGCTCCGCCCGGTCCGCGGGCTGTGGAGGCCCAGGGCCTGCGCCTCTGCCCGCCTCGCCCGCCCCTGAGCCGGACCCTGGCGGGGGGGACCGGCCTAGCCTCGCCCGCTCCGTGGGCCCCCATACAGCGTCTTGCCCGTAACGGGCTCAGTCAACGCTGAAACGGCTACACATAGAAATTACTACAAATATGTTGGCAGATACCTCACAGCATGAAGACGCACACACAACAGACAAACACAGCCAAGAAGCCTCCAGCTGCCTGCTGCACAAATTATCCTCAGAACCATCAAAGCGACCCATTTTCCCCACTGCATTTTGGGTCAGCTCCTGTCACTTTAAAAATAATAATATTTTGCTGTACTCCGGAGAGACCACTTTCTTCTGGCCCTGAGTCCATCGAGTTTCCTGAAAGGCAAGGCATGTGCTTGCCCTGCCGCATGTGTCTTCAGCAAGGAGTCCAGTGGGGCTCCCTGGTGGGCCAGCGGCTGAGACTCTGCCTCCCCAGTGCGGGTTCCACCCCGGGTCAGGGAATTAGCTCTCACACGCTGCGTGCCTCAGCGAAGACCAAGGATCCCACGTGCTGCGCTGAAGCCCAGCACAGCCAAACGAAGAAAGAACTGGACGTGGCCCTGGGTCCAAAAGCAGCCGCGTCTGTGCCCTCGCTCTGTCCTGGGTCAGGAGCCGGGTGGGGCTGTGCACTTCCCGGTGGCTGACCCCCAGGATGGCGTTGTGCCTGCGTGCTCCCGGGGTCTAAACACCCGAGGACCCTGAGCAGAGAGCACGGGGACCACCCTGAGGGCCCCTCACCCCTGAGCAGAGAGCAGGGGGTCGACCACCCTGAGGGCCCTCACCCCGCCCGGGGGAGACAGGGAGATGCTCCCCGCCCCCTTCGTGAGGGCAGACATTTGCGCTGAGCCTGTGTCCTCGCCTGCCCGATGGTGGCAGAGAGGTGCTTGCGCCTCTGTTCACAGTGACAGGTTTGCTCGAGTCTCCTTCGGGTCCTATCACATTTGTCTCTCATTCTGAAGCTCTGTCGCTTCCTCAGGGCTGTGATGCCGCTCAGCGTGGACTCCTTTGTTATTAGCAAATGACCCTCTTGCTCCCGGGTAATGTTATTATTAATCTGAAATCAAGGCAAGAGGAAACAGCCAGCCNGGGAGACAGGGAGATGCTCCCCGCCCCCTTCGTGAGGGCAGACATTTGCGCTGAGCCCGTGTCCTCGCCCGCCCGATGGTGGCAGAGAGGTGCTTGCGCCTCTGTTCAGTGACAGGTTTGCTCGAGTCTCCTTCGGGTCCTATCACATTTGTCTCTCATTCTGAAGCTCTGTCGCTTCCTCAGGGCTGTGATGCTGCTCAGCGTGGACTCCTTTGTTATTAGCAAATGACCCTCTTGCTCCCGGGTAATGTTATTATTAATCTGAAATCAAGGCAAGAGGAAACAGCCAGCCTCCTGATGAGGGTGAAAGAGGAGAAGGAAAAGCCGGCTTAAAACTCAGCATTCTAAGGCTGAGATCATGACATCCAGTCCCATCCTTTATGGCAAATAGATGGGGAGACAATGGAAACAGTGAGAGACTTTATTCTCTTGGGCTCCAAAATCACTGTGGACGGTGACTGCAGCCATGACGTCAAAGACGCTCGCTCTTTGGAAGAAAAGCTGTGACCAACCCAGACAGCACATTAAAAANAATCAAGGCAAGAGGAAACAGCCAGCCTCCTGATGAGGGTGAAAGAGGAGAAGGAAAAGCCGGCTTAAAACTCAGCATTCAAAGGCTGAGATCATGACATCCAGTCCCATCCTTTATGGCAAATAGATGGGGAGACAATGGAAACAGTGAGAGACTTTATTCTCTTGGGCTCCAAAATCACTGTGGACGGTGACTGCAGCCATGACGTCAAAGACGCTCGCTCTTTGGAAGAAAAGCTGTGACCAACCCAGACAGCACATTAAAAAGCAGAGGCATCGCTTTGCCGATACTGGCTCCTATAGTTGAAGCTATGGGTTTTCCAGCAGTTACATACAGATGTGCGAGATGGACCGTAAAGAGGGCCGCGTGCTGAAGAACTGATGCTTTCAAGCTGTGGTGTTAGAGAAGACTGCTAAGAGTCCGCTGGACCGCAAGGAGACGGAACCGGTCCATCCTGAGGGAAATCAGTCCTGAATACTCACTGGAGGGACTGATGCTGAAGCTGAAGCTCCAATACACTGGCCACCTCATGCGAAGAGCTGACTCACTGGAAAAGACCCTGATGCTGGGAAAGACTGAGGGCAGGAGGAGGAGGAGGATGAGACGGTTGGATGGCATCACTGACTCAGTGGACACGAGCAAGCTCCGGGAGACAGTGACGGGCAGAGGAGCCTGGCGTGCTGCAGTCCTTGGGGTCAGAGAGTCAGACACGACTCAGCAGCTGAACAGCAACAAGTTTGATATGAATCGAGTCACTCCAGCACGACTTTTTTCTAACGGTTTGTTTATTTGATTAACTCAGGATCCTCCTATCACAAGTGCCAGATAGGCGTGTTAAAGTCTCTCTGAAAAAATGTATGGTATTTTAAAAGTCCTCAAACAGGGCAGTCTACTTTCTGAGGCCGCAGCCCTGTGCCCGCCGACCGGTGCACGGTTGCCGCCCACCCAGGAGGGCGAGCCCCTCACCGGGAAATGCCCCAGCAGCCTCGGCAGACACACCGCCCCGCCCCCAGCAAGCACTGCCCTGGCGGTAAAGCGTCTGCCCGCAGTGCGGGAGGCCCGGGTTCAATCCCTGCGTTGGGAAGATCCCCTAGAGAAGGAAACGGCAACTCGCTTCAGTGTTCTTGCCGGGAGAATCCCATGGACAGAGGAGCCTGGAGGCTACAGTCCACGGGGTCACAAAGAGTCGCACATGACTGAGCGACTGACATTTCCTGCCCCCTCACCTCCCAGCAGCCACTAGAGTTCTGTCTTGTCCAGAACGTCTGCAAAGGAACGAATCCCAGTGGACCTCTGGGTCCGGCCTCCTCTGCCCATGACAGTGGTCTGTCCTCCCTTTGGGCTGCAGTCCATCCCCAGGACCCTCAGGCTCCACCTCCCACCGGCTGAGGGACAGCTGGCTTGTCCCCAGTTTTGTCAGTTATGAGGGAAGCAGCTGTAAAGACCCACTGTCAGGGTTTGTGCAAACCTGTGCATAAACATTTTGGTAAATGTCTTGAGTGAATGCCCGGGAGAGGGCTGCTGGGCCCAGTGGTCAGGGGTTTGCTCGCCGCCTGCCCTGGCCGCTGGGACTAGCAGCGGCCTTTCCCAAGTAGCTGTAACTTGAGCCTCTGTCCTTGGAGTGATGTCTGTTGGGGTGTCTTGCCCGCTTGTTCACTGGGCTGTCTTTCTCTGACTTTTCAGGGTTCTGTGTGCATTCTGGACCCGGCCCTTTGTGAGCTATGCGATTTCCAGATATTTTCTCCAGTGTGTGGCTTGTCCCCTCATTCCCTTAACGTATCATAAACAAAAAAGAAAGCTTAATTTCTGATTCTTTATGGATCGTGCTTTGGGCATGTTTCCAAGAATCCATGCTTCACCCAAGGCCACAAAGACTTTCCTCCGCACTGCCTTCTACAAGCTGTGTGGTTTCAGGCTTGACACTGAGTCTCCACTTTAGTTCATTTTTGCCAAAGCTGTGACATCTGGACAAAGGTCCATTTCATTTCTGCCCATGGACGCCCAGTTGTTCCAGCATCTCTTGTGGAAAAGACTGACCTTTCTCCACTGAACCGCCTTCGCTCCTTTGCAACTAGTCGAAATGATAGGATGAATCGTGCCTTTTATCAATCAAACCCTAGCACAAAGTTTCCACAGTGTAACTTTGCTTTACCTGTCATCATGAAAGCACTTACCTTTCAAACGTATATGTCTTCTTAATCAAAGAGTGGCCAGGCCGGATGCACTCCACCAGGACAGTCTCCTAGGAGGAAAGAGTTAAAAACAAAAAAAAGGCAAGCTGTCGCCCCCCAGGGCTGCAGTAACGGCGCTGAGCAGAGGGGGCCGAGCGCGGCCCCTGGGTCAAAAGGCCTTGCAGGGGCACAGCCTGCCCTGTCTGCAGAGGGTCTGTGGCTCAGCTCTCCTCCGCAGAATGAGTAACTGAGACACAGGCCAGATGGGCCCAAGGACGGGGAGGTTCACTCTCTGGCCTTTTAGAGGGAAAGCCTGCCCCAGGCTCTTGATAGAAGCAAGTCAAGTCACAGAGAGACACACACATCGGTGCTCATTTGCCCTGGACCAGGGTCAGCCAGCCCCGGCGGCTCTTTCAAGTGAGGCGGCGTCAGACTTCCTGGGGCTAAAGGAATCTTTCTCAGATGTCGTTATAATTCAGTTACGACCGGTGGTTTGTTGTTCAAACACATCAACTTTTGATCTGGCTAAACTATTTTCTTACACAACATCCTGTCCGGAGAGAAGCCAAGGCGATTTGTTAGCAAGAAAGGAATCTGAGTTTCTCTTGAGCAAAGAATCGAGAAAACACAGCATAGAAAGGGGAAGAATGAAAGCCCCAGAGCTGCAGGGGTGCGAGGCCGTGGGCACCTGACGTTTCTGTAACAGCAGTCGGAGACTCTAGAGGGGGGCCCTCCAAGTCTTACTGACATTGTCTTACCAGTATCACCAACTGACGTCAGTGTACCTGGTGGCTGACTCACTCAGTCGTGCCCGACTCTTTGCGACCCCATGGACCGTAGCCCGCCAGGCTCCTCCGTCCATGGGATTCTCCAGGCAAGAGTACTGGAGTGGGCTGCCATTCCCTTCTCCAGGGGGTCTTCCCTGACCCAAAGATCAAACCCAAATCTTCTGCTTGGCAAGCGGATTCTTTACCAGCTGAGCCACCAGGGAAGCCCAATGTGTGTGTATATATATACATATATATATACCCAAAATAAATACACACCCCAAAAGTGGCCTATTCAGGTTTTGCAGGCCAAAACTGTTTGCCTGTCACCCCGGCCCCTGGACCTGAGTCTGCCCAGCAGCCTGGGCCCTGGGCCCCGTGCCCCGGTCCTGCGGCAAGCCTTCATGTTCCTGCTACCTGACTGTAGGGCTGCTCCTTTAGCACCAGCCAGAATGAATCCTGGTGCCCCAGGAGGAACAGTCCAGACACAACCCCCGTCTGAAGATAGGCTGAAGTCTACAAATGCCTCAGGTTTAACCACACAGAAGAGCAAGTGAGAACTGTTTGGTGTGCAGTCTCAGCCCAAATCTCCAGGCCACCATCTGAGGCCCACACAGAGCCACGAAGACCAGCCAGACCCCAGAAGGTGCCCACGGCCCCTTAGGATGCATCCCAGGGCGTTGACCGCTGGATTTAAACAGCATCTGAGAGGACGCAGAGGGCAGGGCTTCATTTTCGCAGACACCACCTCCGAGTTCTCTCCTGCCTGTCCTACGTTGGCCCCTCATGACACCGCACACACCTCCTTCTCACAAAGAAGCGTCCAGAGTAACCCCTCTTATGCAAGTCCTCTTACCCTTGAGCCCTAGACATCCTCTCAGGTCCAAACACCAGGGTTCATCCCCAGAACTCACTTCATGGTCCCTGCCTCTTGGAATCACAAGTCTCTGGAGGAAGAGCGTGCTCAGAGTCAGTAACAGTAACGGCGGTCTCCCTTACATTCAGCGGCTTTATCATCTATTTCACTTGCATCCAATTCCCTAGGAAGCTTTCAAAGTATATAGGGCATAAAATTCTTAGTCACCAACTTGGCCATGCAGTCTTAGAGTAAATTTTAATTGCACTCCCATGTTTTACAGAAAGAAATCTGGGGCTGAGAAGGGTCGCCAGGCACATTCAGGAGGGAAGCCCAGCCTCTGGCTCCCTCGCCCCCTACCCTGGCCGCTGTCGGGCTATGTGGGCGGCTTCTAAGCCTCGGACACCTTTCTCTCCAAGGTCAGGGTCCTGAGTCACGCCCTGGCCCCACCGCAGCAGGAAGAGTGAGCCCACACTTTCCGGGACGTCATGGCAGATAGGGGTCCCACTGCGCAGCACGTGGCCTCGTGTTTGGGGGTTCCGCTCCTTCCCCTGTGATGGGTCATGAGTCTGCAGACCTGGAGTGACAGCCTGGGGCACCTTGACCCCAGGAAGACGGCCTGTCACCTCACCCGTGCCGGGCACCCCGCATCAACGGTTCCCGCACCAACGTGGCCAATTCTCGGCAAAACCACAAGGGTAAAATACAGCTGAAGCCAACCAACGCCTTCCTGGGAGCAAATACAGGTTGGTTCATACCAGTCGGTAGATGCAGAGAAGCTCAGAAGCTATTGAAATAAATATGCAGGCACGGATGTTGATTCACCTTGAATCTCCACATTCAAAAACAGAGCAACCAGATAGCAAAATCAAAGACCCACAACACTCACTATAAAAGTGAGAGACAGGCTTCTCTCTGACCTGCAGGCCCCGAGGGGGTGGGGAGGGGACAGTTGGACATGAGCCCGGGATAAATCCACGGCAGCGACAGGGTCCTCCCTGAGACTGGGCGAGCGGGACCTGAAGCAGCTCCCGGTGGGCAGAGATGGACCGTTTGGGTGCCAGGAGGCCAGCAGTGCATGAAAACCCACCGACACGCTTCCCTCCACATGCTCACGACCTCAGCAGAAACTTCACCAGCGGTCTCCGCAGGACGCCGGTAGCTGCCTCTCGGCTTGAGAGCAGTGCGTCATCCAGTGTCCCTGGTGGAGGACACCGCCAGCTGGCCAGGTGTGGGGACAGGGGCTCGGTCAGAGGCTTCAGGGAGAGCCCACAGCCCCGACTACCACCTTCTGCATCCTCACGCTGCCGCCCCTCCAGAGCCCCCTGTCTCCTGGGATCGAGCTGCCCAGCCAAGCCTGAGGTCCTGATGTCCACTCTTCGGACACGCGGAAGACACAGCGGCGCTCTGGGCGGCAAGGACACGCTGTCACGTGGACGGTGGGAGACACCCAGGTCCTGGGCCAAGACTGCTGGACAGACCAACGGTCGGGGGGACGAGGGAGGAGACTCAGAGGCCAGGCGGCTCATGGACTCGGCCTGAACGCGGGCGAGGCTGAGCCATGGGGTTGAGGGAGGTGCCTTGGGCAGTGGAGCGCAGGGACCAGGAACCAGGCGGGTCCGGCAGGCAGGTTCGTAGGAGCTGGCCCTGCACGCGGCTGGGGAGGCTGCGCCGCCGGAGCCAGCTCCCAGCGAGGCTTGCCTGAGCCCCACCTGCACTTCCCTTCTTTCGTCCCCTTGCCTGGAGCAGCGCACCACCGGTCTGCCATGCTTGTAATACGTTACTTTGTTTTTAATCTTTCTTGTTTGCTCCAAGACACCTGAGATGCTCCCAGGCCAGGGATGAAACCCACGCCTCTGGTGCTGGCAAGCAGGTTCTTCACCACTGAGCCTCCAGGGAAGCCCTTGCAGTGTGTCACTCCTTAACTGGCTTTTTAAGAGATGTTATCTTGTATGCGAAGGGCTTACGGAACCATTTGCATTCCCACGATGAACCTGGGTTAAGTCAATTATTGGTAGAAAACCGTCTCGGTCTCTGAGTACAATCTGCCCAGAAACAAATCAAGCTAGAAATGTGCTTTCACCTTTTTATTCCCTCCTGACAAGTATGTTTGGAGAGCTGCCCGAGCCAGAGGCTGAACCGAGCCTCCAGGGAACAGAAGGGACTTGTGCCTGCCTGTCTGACCACATAGACGGCCTTCGCCACAGACCTGCCTGAGACACACAGAGAACCTCGAAGAGAAATACAGATGCGACGAGACTGTGAGGGAGAGCGTCCTCATTAGGCCGGACAGCAGGAAGGGCCTTCCTGAGGCCCTGACGCTCACACTGCGTGCTGAGGATGGGCAGGGGAGCCAGGTGGGGGTGGGCGTCAGGACGGAAGGGCGTGTGCCAGGCCCTGAGGCGGCGTGGGGTGGAGTTGACGGCCATCGGAGGGACGATGAGAACCCGCTCTGGAGCATTTGTGTTTGAGACGCAAGTGGGCCATCTCGCGCTCTCCCGGCCAAGCCAGAATCTCTTCCTCTGCATCTGATTATCACACAAGCAAACCAAGCAAGAGGTGCAACGGGCAGCTCTGGCGACCCAGAGCCGGCACAGAGGCCAACTCCACCTGAGACGGGCTTTATTCGCAGGCTGAATCCAGAAGCCTGCAACGTGGAATCGGATCACAAATCGAAATCAAGCGCTGAAGGACTTCCCTGGCGGCCCAGCGGTGAACAGTCGCCTTCCACCTCGGGGCCTAAGATCCCACCTGCTGCAGGGCGACTAACCTGCCAGCCGCCACAAACACCCAGCTCGGCCGAAAACGAGAAACGCAGAACTGCGCTACACGCCCAGGACAAACGCAAACGCGCGTCAGACTCCTGGAAAGAAAAGCACAATGCGGGATCCCAGGGCTCCACGCCACAGGGCAGACCACGTGCATCCTCAGCACAGTCAGTGGCAGGAAGTCCTTTACCAGACGGGCCAAGTGGAGGTGAAACATGGCCTGGATTCTGCCGGTTTCCTAAAGCACGATCCGAAACGCCCCAGTGGAAAGAAACTTTATCTCATCTTGATGGGATAAAAACATTTTCCTAAACCCTCTGAGTTCTGAATGTGAAGACTCAGTGGAGTCTGCCAGGACGGGCAGGGACCACAAGGAGGATGGTGTAACCCAGCCACAGGGGGAGCCCTGTGACTGGGGGCGTGGCTGGGGGCAACATCCCCCCAGAGGAAGCACCCCGCAGGGACCAGATGCCCCCAGAGCTCGGGAGACGAAGGAAAGGCAGTAACTTAACCACGTAGAATGGAGGTCAGGCAGTACGGGGGTCCCGAGACTCCTAATGATGAGGATCAGCTGGCCTTCTGCTCAGCCCCACGACACTCGTACCAGAAGCAGCCTGCAAGGCACCGAACAGCAGAAGGCAAAGCACTGGAAATCGCGGAGCTTCAGGAACTCTCTCTCTGTGCGGACCTTCATAACTGGCTACAACAATTTCCATGGTTTCTTTATTTAAAAACTTAAGCTATCGATCCATTAACCGAAACTACTTCAAAAAGAGCTGCTGAGACTTCCTTGTCAGTCCAGCGGTTAAGACTCTGTGCTCCCACTGCAGGGGGCAGGGTTCGACCCCTGCTCAGGGAACTAAGATCCCGCGTGCCTGACTGTGAGGCCAGCAAAAAGAGATTATAGTTTAAAATAATAAAATGAAATGAAAGCAAAAAGGGTTGCTCAGGTTTACAATATGTCATCACAGTAAGACTGATTCAGACAACAGGCCTGGCAGACAAGCGCCGAGACTGAGAGCGAGCAGCGCAGCCCAGGACTGACCACCTTCCCAGAGGCCGCTGTTCTCGAAAGCGCCTGGACTTTCACGTTCAGTGAAAATGATCAACAAAGGAGCGAAAACGGCAGCAATTCCTTTTGTGATGTCATAATACAGCTAGGACAGCTTTTCAAACTTTTATTTACAGAGACTTTCAGACACGCACAAAGTTGGATAAGGCGGGATAGAGGGCCCTCATCCAGCATCTTTGGGCTTCCCTGTGGCTCAGACGGTAGAGAGCCCGCCTGCGATGCAGGAGACCCGGGTCCAATCCCTGGGTTGGGAAGATCCCCTGGAGAAGGGAATGGCTACCCACTCCTGAACCCTTGCCTGGAAAATTCCACGGACAGGCTACAGTCCCCGTGGTCGCAAGAGTCAGACACAACTGGTATTTTTCACTTGCTGGATGTGTCCGCCAGAATCTCCCATGAGGAACTCGCCCTCATCAGTGACGCATTTGCCCTGAAGCGCATTCATCAGGAAGGGCCACAGAAGGCCTCCTTCTTTCTTTACCCTGTCTTAGAATAACGGACTAAAGGACTGACATGCCAGCGCTCTCCCAAGCTGACGAATGAGATCTAAAAATAATAGTAGCTGTGGACTGAAGGTTTTCATAAAAGTATGTTATTTTGGTCTGCGTCATTCACCTCCTAAGCTCCATCATTCCGTCTGACATCCATGGGCGCTCTGTTAAACAGGCTCTGACTCCTCCAGCAGGAAGTCCCGACCCTTCCCCTTCCTCATCCCAGGCTCATCAGGACCCATGACGCATGACCCCTCAAGGAGCCCCGCTGCCCTGCACCCACTGCTGCTTCTGGCCTTTTCAACAGATAAATATGAGCAAAGAAAGTGAAGTGAGAGTCACTCAGTCATGGCCCACTCTTTGCGACTCCATGGCCTACACCATCCATGGAGTTCTCCAGGCCAGGATACCGGAGTGGGTAGCCTTTCCCTTCTCCAGGGGGTCTTCCCAACCCAGAGATCGAACCCAGGTCTCCAGCATTGCAGGTGGATTCTTTACCAGCTGAGCCCCCAGGGAAGCTCAAATATGAGAAAAACTGGACTTTAAAGGGAAAACACAATCGTGAGTTCATGACAGAAGTGTCTGTTTCAGATTCACACTACGAAGTTCACGCTTGACTCTACTCGCTTCACACTTGCACTTCTTTCCTGGTGCTGCAAACGTTGGGGCTCACTCACACGGGCACAGACTGACAGGGGGCTGGAGAGTTAACGAAATGGGGGGTGGCTTCCCTCCCTCAGAGCTGCAGGCAAACAGCCTTATGGGCTCGCGTGGGAAAGGCGCCCAACGCCTCACGAATTCCACGTCTGATAGAAATCAAGAAACAGTAACTAAGAAAGCATAAATAAAGGAGGAAATTGCTTCATATTCACTCAGCCTCCGAATCCCTCAGTGGTGGGATATTTGAACCGTCAGACAGAACGTTCCCAGATACAAAGTGTAAGGAAACTTCACTCACGTCATCGACTGCGTGGACCACTCCTCTGGACACGGAGCTGAGGGATAAAACAACATTGAAGATACACGTTATGATGGAACTCCTGCCGCGCCCCGGTCTCTGGGGCTTCGGGCTCGCTTCCCGCTCCCCCTCTTCCGGCCCCTGGCATCCTGCATCTCGGTCTCGATTTTTCTGTCCTTTCCTCACTTCACCTCCCCTCCCTCCCTCTGGCCTTATCTTAGCATGTTTTCCTCGCACACCTCCGCTCTGTTTGGTACTTTTGCACTCTCTAACTGTGCTGCGTGACATGTACGTCTACATGTAAATACCTCCTACACAGACAGCCTGAGGTGAGGAGCTTGGGGGTGATGGACAGAAAGAAAGGCCTGCCAAGGCCTCTGCCCGCAGGAGCCCCAGTATCAGAGCACAACCGCGAATCCAGAGAGAGGCGACACGCGTCGGAGCTAGAACTAAGTAACCGTAAATGATAGAAGAACATGAAACCCAGTTCATGACGCCTCTTGGGAAGCTTTGCCAAGCTGAACAGCCCAGGGCCGTCTGATAGTCTTCTGTGGTGCTGAACCATCCAGCAACACACCTGAGACGTGGCCGGAGCGGCTGAGAAGCTACGTGTCCAGATCACTTAACTTTAATTCATTCAGTCACGGGACCGACCACGTGAGGCAGCACAGAGGCAGATCAGTAATGCGACGAGGCCATCTGCAAACACCAGCCACGAGCACATTCACGGAGACCCCGTTTTGGGACTGCTGGCTGCTAGACTGCACTGCAAAGCTAGACACTCCGCCCCAGCTTGTTTCACAGCACAGGACCGACCGAGGGCTTTCTACTGGCCCCTAAAGCCAGGCGTTACCCGGCAGCACTTGCAGAGAGGAGAGGGTGGACGGGCCTCTACAGAAGGAGGACATGTGGACAGAGAGCAGGCAGGGCCTGCGGTGAGCGCAGTCACGGGGCGGCGCGAGCGGCCACCGCGAGCCCTCGGGCGGGCCTGGCCGGGGCCAGCGGGACAGAGGACGCTGTGGGCTGAGCAGGATGCGGGCCAGGGGAGGCCCAGCATCGGGAGCTGCTCCAACAGGCCGCCCAGTGGAGACGTCCACTGGGCATGTGTTTCATCAGAGAAAGAAAGAAAAGTCAGGATTACGATTTTCAAGGAAACGAATTTCAGGCCATTTGGTGTCACTCGTCACCACAGACACTTTCTCTCAGTCAGGAGTGCTGAGTCAGTGTTAATTAACCACCCCCTGATCTCTGGGGGGGCTCTGGGGGCAGTCAGAGGGCAGGGACCAGCGAGAGCTGGCCTGCACCACTAAAGGCTGCCTGCCCGCGTGGGCATCAGGGCCCCTATGACCCCTCTCTTTCTAGCTCAGATATTTTGGCCACATTCAGGCACATTCCAGAGAGATACCAGCCACTCACTGTTAGCAAATCAGCTCCATCCAGAAAAGAGGGCCTCATCCAGAGACCAGAACACAGGAGGCAGGTGCCACTTCTGAGCTTGCCCCTACACACACACACACACATGTGCACACAGTACACACACGTGCAGACAACACACACAACACACACATGCAGGCAACACACACACGTGCACACAACACACACGTGCACACAACACACATGCACACCATATACGTACCACACACGTGTGTGCACACAGATACACGTGTGCACACAGGCGCACGTACAGGGTGAGGGCAGCAGAGGGCGGATCCGACAGTGGACTCTGATGCTGCCCTTCAGCCCCTGGAGCAGGAGGAGGTTTACCGTGAGCCTGGGAGCACGGGGGACCCAGGGACCATTTCCTCGCAGAGCATCTGCTGAGGACCCCCCACGAGACCTGAGTGCTGGACTCCCCACCGAGCCTTGGTGCGCGAGAAAACCCCACGGAGCAGGGACTGTCTGTGTCACCTCAAATTGCTTAAAAGTTCACTTTTCCATTTGCTCACGTGGCAGATGATTACCACGGGGCTGTGTACATCGAGACGCTGCCGTGTAACCGCGCCCCGGCCCTTCCGTCCACACCACTGGGCAAGCACTAGCTTCCTGGGCAGCCACGGACGCGAATGGCCAGCCCCCACCAGGACTCCCGTGCCTTGGTTCCCGGGGGACTCTGGAGCCGCCAGCTCTTCCCCAGCCCCTCAGCCTTTGGAGACAGTCCCAGAAAGCAGGAGAAATATCTGCAGGCTTGCCAGATGACCACAAACACCCCAGTCCAGAAATCTGGATGCAGGGGAGAAGCCACAGCTTCTCAGGGAGCTGTGTGGACCCAAGAGGCCTGGGGAGAGGTGGCCGCTGGACGAGGTGGGGACACCCGGAGGCGGCGGCTGAAGGGAGACCACCAGTGACCTCGGGGTTATCACAGCTGCGAGTGACAGGCATGACCTCCCAGGGCAGGTGGGCAGCCAGAGGCAGGTCAGGGGAGCCTGGAGGCCGGGGGACAGCGACCTCGGGGGAACTTGTCACCTGAGCTTGCGCTGCAGGTCAGCCAGAGGGCCCACCAGTAACAACAGCAACGGCGGCTCAGAGGGTGGGGAGCCGTCGGCCCTAACGAGCTGGTCTGCCTAGACACAGACCTCGGCCCAGCCAGGAGGTGCTGTCGCTGACAGGGGCCACACCCAGTCCCCACACCAAGTGCCCGGCATTCCGGGGACAGGCCAGGTGCAGTCTGCTGAAATATTTTGCTGTTCAACCTGTCTGCGACCAGTTCCTTCAAACGTCATCAACCTGCCTGCTTATTTCTATCGTCACACGTAATTAGGGCCCAGAGTCCGGGTCTGGGCAGAGGCTGGAGCACATCCCCAGGGCTTTGCCCAGCTGTCCCCTCTGCGCACACTGGCTGGGTGGACAAGAGCTGGCGAGGAGGCAGGGCCCGCCCCCTGTCCCTGCGAGAGTCTCAGAGGCGGCTCAGGCTTTACTGGGCTCCTGTCCTGCTTGGAGGTCTCAGCTTCTGCAAACTGCTCCCCCACTCACGGTTGCCGGCCCACCCAAAGGCCCCCCAGGTGCTGGGCAGTCACCTCCCACCACCGTGTCTCCCAGCCTGGCCTGGGAGGCCCCAGCCCTGCCCTCGACAGAGCAGCTGGAGGACCGGGGAGGCAGCGGACCACGGGGGACAGGGACCCCCGCCCACGCTGCCCCTGTTGTCAGGGTTGGGCTGAGGGTCACCCACAGCCAGGGCCTCCTGCAGCCTCCGCCGCTCCTGCAGCTCCCGCTGCCAGCGCTCGGTCATGTCCCGCAGGGACTGCTCCAGACGCCCTGCCTCTGCTGGCCAGGCCGCTGCAAACAAGGCCACCCTGTCGGAGCGGCTCTGGAGGGCCCGGCCCCTTCCATCAGCCCTGCACCCAGCGTGCTGCAGGCCAGGCCCTCTGTAGCCAGGGCACCCGAAATACAGCCTGTGCCCGCCTCGGGGAAGGCCTTGGGTCTCAGGACAGCCACCATGGACGCTCAGTTCCATCCTGACGGCCCACTCCATGGTCTGGACAGGGGTGGGAGCCACAAGGGGGATTCCTGGGGCACCA
>SJYB01007456.1:0-16941 GCA_006408585.1 Antidorcas marsupialis
CCAGATCTTTCTCTGATGGGTCCTCAGGGAAGACAACTGCCGTGTTGGTGACTGTGACCTGCTTGACCATCACAACACCATGTTCTTCAGGGTGATATCTAGAGACAAGGTGCTGTGAGGGCTGTCACACGTGCCAGTGTGTTGGGTTCGAGCCTCGGCGTGACAGTCGAGGCAGTGCAGGGCAGTCAGGTTCATCTGGAGTGGACGAGGCATTTGGCGGTCATGGGGAATGGTGGCCCGGCCCCTGAGACACCTCCCGACTCTCCTGACTTGAGCGCCTCCTTTTGGGATATGAGGGGACCACCAGGAACCCTTTCCCGATGGAGCAGGAAAAGGGACCCTCATCTGGAGCTGAGAAGGGGCAAACAGGGCTCCTCTTGAGTCATGGCGGGAAACTCGGGGTTCCTCTCAAGTGGAGACGGATGGGGCGGGGAACTTCTTGGGTCACAGCAAGGGTGTGAAGGAGCTTTTCGAGGTCCAAGAGGGAAGGGGTGACTTCCCCCGAGACACAGCAGCAGACCAGGTCTCACCTCGCCTGCAGGGAAGAAGCTTCTGGTTTTCCTCCAGTTGTGGCGGGGTCTGCTCGAGTTACAACAGGGACCACAGGGACCCGACCCTGTGGCCTCAGGAGAGGCCAGTCTCCATGACAGTTGCAAGGCGCCTCTGGGGATTCCTCCCCAGTCGTCACCAGGTCTTCAGTCCTCGTCTGGTGCTGAGGCCAGAGCCTGAACTTTCCTCGCCTGTGCTGACATAGTTCTTGGGGTACCCCTGCAGCCCCCACAGGGGAGTCAGGCCTCGTCTCACCTGGAGACGTGCATGCCGATTGCCTCCGCAGCTGCAGCAGCAGTGTCAGGCTCCCCGTCGAGGAGACACAGGGATCTGTAGCTTGCCCTCAAGGTACCCCAGGGCTGTCACACGTGCCAATGAGTCAAACTTCGAGCCTCGGGGTGACAGTCTAGGCAGTGCAGGGCACTCATATACATCTGGAGTGGATGAGGTATTTGTGCATCTTGGGGAATGGTGGCCCAACCCCTGATGCTCCTCCTGACTCTACTGATGCGAGAGCCTCCTCTTGGCATGCGAGGGGAGCGCGTGGAACCCGTTCCCGACTAAGCAGGGAAATGGACCCTCATCTGGAGCTGAGCAGGTTCAAACGGGGCTTCTCTTGAGTTTCGGCGGGACTCTGAGGGTTCCTCTCGAGTGCACACGTGTGGGGTGGGGAACTTCTTGGGTCACATCAAGGGGGTGAAAGAGCCGTTCGAGGTCCAAGAGGGAACAGGTGATTTCCCCCGAGACGTCGAGCGGACAAGGGCCTCACCCCGCCTGCAGGGGAGAAGCTTCTGGTTTTTCACGAGTTGCGGCAGGGTCCTCTTGAAAGACGACGGGGACCCCAGGGACCCGCTCCTGTGGCCTCAGGAGAGGCCAGTCACCGTGCAAGTAGACAGGTTCCTCTGGGGATTCCTCCCCAGTCATCGCCGGGTCCTGAGTCCTTGTCTGGTGCTGAGGCCAGAGCCTTTGCTTTCCTCGCACATTTTGACATAGGTCTTGGAGTCCCCTTGAGCCCCCAAAGCGGGGTCAGGCCTCATCTAGCCTTGAGACTTGCACAGCCGCTTGCATCTCCAGCTGCAGTAGCAGTGTCAGACTTCCTGTCGAGCGGACACAGGGATCTGTGGCTTGCCCTCGAGGTACCAAAGTGTTGTCACACGTACCAGGGTGTCGGGTGTTGAGCCTCGGGCTGACAGTCGAGGCAATGCAGAGCAGTCAGGTTCATCTGAAGTGGACAAGGCATTTGGGGGTCTTGGGGAATGGTGGCCAGACCCCTGATGCTTCTCCTGACTTTCCTGGTGTGATCACCTCTTCTTGGGATGCAACGGGAGCTGCGGGAAACCTTTCCCTAAGGAACAGGGAAAGGGGCCATCATCTGGAGCTTAGTAGGGGCAAATGGGGCTCCTCTTGAGTCTCAGTGTGTCCCTCAGGGTTCCTCTCGAGTGGAGACAAGTGGGGAGGTGAGCTTCTTGCATCACAGCAAGGGGGTGAAGGAACCTTTCGAGGTCCAAGAGGAAAGATGATTTCCCCTAGATACCGCAGCGGACAAGGGCCTAACCCCGCATGCAGGGGAGAAGCTTTGTGTTTTTCTCTAGTTGAGGCTGAGTCATCTCGAGTTATGACTGGGACCCCAGGGACCTGCCCCTGTGGTCTCAAGAGAGGCCAGTCACTGTGCCAGTTGCCAGGCTCCTTTGAGCATTCTTCCAGAGTCGTTGCAGGGTCCTCAGTCTTCGTGTGGTGCTGAGGCTTGAGCCTGAGCTTTCCTCGCTGGTGCAGACATAGGCCTTGAGGTTCATATGAAGCCCCCACAGGGGAGTCAGACCTCGTCTCGCCTGGAGTCGTGCACGGCCACTTCCTCCTCAGCTGCAGCAGCAGTGTCCGGCTCCCAGTCGAGCAGACACAGGGATCTGTGGGTTTCCCTCGAGGTACCCCAGGGCTGTCACACGTGCCAGTGTGTTGGGCGTCGAGCATCAGGGTGACAGTCTAGGTAGTGCAGGGCAGTCAGGTTCATCTGGAGTGGTCGAGGCAATTGGGGGTCTTGGGGAATGGTGGCCCGACCCCTAATGCTCCTCCCGACTCTCCTGGTGTGAGCGCTTCCTCTTGGGATGCGAGGGGAGGGCTGGGAACTCTCGTAGGGAAAGGGACCCTCATCTGGCGTTAGGCATGGGCAAACGGAGCTCCTCTTGATTCGCAGCGGGTCCCTCGGGGTTCCTCTCATGTGGGACGGGTGGGGCGGGGAACTTTTTGGGTCACAGAAAAAATGTGAAGGAGCCTTTCCAGGTCCAAGAGGGAAGGGGTGATTTTCCCCGAGATGCCACAGCAGACAAGGGCCTCACACCGCCTGCAGGGGAGAAGCTTCTGGTTTTTCTCGGGTTGCGGTGGTGTCCTCTTGAGTTACAATGGGGACACCAAGGACCCGGCCCTGTGGCCTGAGGAGAGGCCAGTCTCCGTGCCAGTTGCCATGCGCCTTTTGGGAAATCCTCTCAAGTCGTCTCCGAATCCTCAGTCCTCGTCTGGTGCTGTGGCTGGAGCCTGAGCTATCCTTTCCCGTACTGACATATGTCTTGGGGTTCCCCTGGAGCCTCGATAGGGGCATCAGGCCTCCTCTGGACTGGAGAGGTGCACGGCCACTTGCCTCCCCAGTTGAAGCAGCAGTGTCAGGCTCACTGTTGAGCCACTTCAACTTGAGATGATCCTCTATTCCCATGCAACTTGGGAGGAATCCCGAGGTGCCCCCTTGCAAATTGAAAGGAGGCCTGACTCTCCTGAGGCAACCCAAACATTCTCTGACATCCCCATCACAACTCAAGAGGAACCCCGAGTTTCCCACCTCAACTCGAGATTAGGTGAACTTGAGTAGAGGGCCTCGAAATTAGAGCAGAGCAATCCCACAAAAAAACTAGTTAGGAGATCCCAGTGCCAAAAGAGGATGCCCCATTTCACTGAGACTATCCACCAGGATTGAAAAGGAGGCATCACTGCAATTCTAGAGGAGCTCTGAGGCCACTGTCTCAACTCAAGAGGAGCCTTCCACAGTGACGTGAGAGGAACTCAGAGTTGTGCACTGTACTTGAGAGGAACACCAAGTACCTGTTGCAAATTGAGAGGAGCCCTGAGTCCTCTGCTGCAACTCAAGAGGGACCCAGAATTCCCTGCCACAACTCAAAAGGATCCCAAGACATCTGCTACAACTTGAGAACAGGCACCACTAGAACTCAAGAGGAGGTCTGAGTCCCCTGCCTCAACGTAAGAGTATCTTGCTCTGCAAATCAAGCTAAGACCTCAGGACAACTAGAAAGAAGCACCATGGCACCACAAGAGAGGAGCCCAGGCACACATCACTGAGAGAGGAGCACCCATGGCACAATCAGTGCAATGCAGCTCACCATAACTAGAGAGGAGCCCACACACCACATCTGGAGAAGAGCTCCACCTCACATTTCAGCTATTGAGGAAAAGCCCTGCCCAATGTACCTAGAGAGGAGACACCCACTGCAATTAGAAACTTGACCACTTACCACAACTCGAGAGTTGAACCCCACTGCAACTAGAGAGGAGCCTTTTGTATAAAGCTAAATTAGAAATCCCACCACAACTAGAAATCAGCCCCTTGCACACAGCAACAACAGTAATGACTGCAACAAGTTGAAGGAGCCACCACATCACAGCTAAAGAGAAACCCCCAGTACAGTGCAACTACAGAGAGCCCCTGGTAATAACTTGTGTGTTGACCATGCATCACAATGAGAGAGGAGCATGCAAACTATAATGCAACAAGAGAGGAACCACTGACTCCTTTGCTGCAACCCGAGAGGAGCCACTGGCCCCAGTGACAGAGGAACCCCCACCAAATCTGGAGAGGTTTCCCTTGCCACATGTAGAGAGGTGACTAGCAAGAATCACACATAGAGTGGAGCCCCTCTGCTGCACATAGAGATGAACCCCATGAAGTAACTCGAGAGGAGGCCCTCACAAGCAGAGAGGAACATCCATGCAAAAATTAGTGAGGAATACCGAGTGCCAAAAGAAGAGAGGAATCCCTTCACTGCCACCCATCACCACCTAAGAGGAGGGACCACTGCAACTCTAGAAGACCCCTGAGTCCACAACCACAACTGAAGAGAAAGACTCTACTGCTACTCGACAGAATCCACTGGACAAAAGGTGAAACCATGCCCTCAGACACCATACCTGGAGAGGAGTCACTCTGCGGGAAATATAGATGAGTCTCCCAACCACAATAAGGAGGCCCTGCACATGGCAATGAGAGTGGACTAACCTCAAATATTGCAGCTAAAGAGGTCTTCATCATAAGTAGAGAGGAGCCTGCACACCACAGCTAGAGAGCAGGCCACTAGCACACCACAACTAGAAAAGAGCAGCCACACTATGGCTAGAGATAATCCCTAACCACAACTAGAGAGGAGCTTGTACATCACAATTAGAGAGAAACAAACCCACCACAACTACAGAGTTGACCCCAACCACAACTAGAGTAAAGATCCATGCCAAAACAAGCGAGTAGCCACTGGGAAATTGCAACAAGAGAGGAGCCATACTGCACATCCCTGCTAGAAAGGAGTCAACTCAAGACAACTCATGAGGAGGTTCCACTGCAACTCAAGAGGAACTCTGAGTAACCTCCAACTAGAGAGGAACCTCGAGTTCCTCACCATGGCTCAAGTGGAACCCTGAGACCTATACTGCAACTCTACAGGAACCCTGAGTTTCCACAACTCAAGAGAAGTTGTGAGTACTCTGCTGCAACTGGAGAAGGACCCCAAGTTTCTCTCTGCAACTAGAGAAGAAACCCGTGTTCCCAGCTGCAACTCAACTGGAGCCCCAGGTACCCTGTTGCCACTTGAGAGGAACCCCCAGTTCCCAACTGCAACTTGAGGTGCCTGCCTCAACTCAAGAGGAGGCCTGAATTCCCAGGTGCAACTGGAGAGGAACCCCAAGCTAGCCTGCCATAACTCAAAAGGACCCCAAGCACCCTGCTGCATTTCAACAGGAGGCACCACCACAACATGAGAAAAGCTCTGAGTCCCTTGCCTCAACTCAAGAGGAGCTCTCATGGCAAAGTGAGATAAGACATCAGCAAAACTAGAGGAGCACCATGCCACTGCAAGAGAAGGACTCAGGCACACATTACTACAAGAGAGGAGCACCCACGGCACAATTAGAGAAGTGCAGCTCGCCACAACTTGAGAGGAGCCCACATACCACACTGGGACAACAGCGCCACCTCACATTGCAACTATTGAGGAAAACCCCTACCCAACGCAACTAGAGAGGAGACTCACCACCACAACCAGACAGTGGACCCCCACTTCAATTAGAGAGGAACCTTCTGGATAAAACTAGATTGGAAACCCCACCGCAACTAGAGAGTATCCCCTTGCCCACAGCAAACAGAGTAACAACTGCAACAACTCAAAGGAGCCACCACACCACAAACAGAGAGAAACCCCTAGTACAATGCAACTAGAGAGAACCCCAGGCCACAACTAGTGTGCTGAACATGCTTCACAATGAGAGAGGAGCCAGCATCCCAAATCTGGACAAGAGTCCCACACATACCACAAGGATTGAAGGACACCACTTCTCAACATAACTAGAGAGGAACAACCGAGGCCTTTGTTGCAACACGAGAGGAACCACTGGCCACAGTGACAGAGGAGACGCCCACCAAAACTAACGAGGTTTCCCCCACCACAAGTAGAGAGGTGTCCACCAAGACATCACACATAGAGAGAATCCTCTCTAGTAAATAGAGAGGAGCACCCTGAATTAACTCGAGATAGGGCCCTCATAAGTTGAGAGGAGCAACCATGATAAAAATTGTGAGGAATATCTAGTGCCAAAAGAAGACAGGAACCCTTTGCAGAGCCCCCCACCAAAACCTAAGAGGAGGGACCACTGAAAACTGAGAGAAGCCCCGAGTCCACAACCACAACTCAGGAGGAGGACTCTGCCACTTAAGAGAAGCCACCAGCAACAATGTGAAAGTATGCGCACAACATCATACCTAGAGAAGAGTCACTATGTGGTAAACGTAGATGAGCAACCTCCAACTCAAAAAGAAACACGAGTTCCTTGCCACAGTGCAAGGGGCAACCTGAGTCCCGTGCTGCACCTCGAGACGAACCCCACGTTTTTCAGTGAAACTCGAGAGGAACACCAAGTTCCCCACTTCAACTTGAGAGGAAACCAGACTCCCCTGCTGCTACTCGAGAGGAACCCAGTGTTCCCCACTGGAATTCAAGATGAGCACCAAGCCCCCAATGGCACCTTGAGAAGATTCCTAAGACCACCACTGCAACTCAAGAGCAACCATGAGAATCCAGCTCAACTGAAGAGGAGCCGTATTCCCCATCACGAGGACAGCTCCCCCAAAAAAGACAGAGGACCTCCCCCAGCAGAAGGAGAGGATCACCTCACCACAACGAGAGTGGGATCCCCAGAACATTGCACCTAAAAGGAGTCACTCAGCCACAAATAGACATGAACCCACTTAAGTATCTCGAGAGGAGCTCCACAAAATTAGAGAGGAGTAATCCCGTGAAAAATTAGTGAGGAAACTCAGTGCCAGAAGTAGAGAGGACACCCCACCCCATGGAGATAATCCACCACAACTTGGGAGGAAGCATCACCGCAACTAGAGAGGACCTCTGAGTCCCGTGACTCAACTATAAAGGGGCTTTCCATGGCAACTGGAAAGGATCTCCTAGTTCCTCTGTACTCGAGCAGAACACCGAGTACCCTCCACAACTCAAGTGGAACGTGAGTCCACTGCTGCAACTCTTGAAGAACCCTGAGTTCCTTGCCACAATTCAAAAGGACCCCAAACCAGCTGCTGCAACTCAAGAAGAGGCAGCACCAGAACTCAAGAGGAGCTGTGAGTTCCTTTCCTCAACTCAAGAGGAGCTCTTATGGCAAATAGAGATAAGACCTTAGCACAACTAGAGAGGAGCACCACACCATCACAAGAGAGGGGCCCAGGTCATATCACTACAAGAGAGGAGCACCCACAGCATAGTTAAAGAAGTGCAGCTTGTCACATCTAGTGAGGAGCCCACACACCTTCTGGAGAAGAACCCCACTGCACATTGCAAATATTGAGGAAAACCCCTGCCCATTGCCAATAGAAAGGAGACCTCCACCACAACTGGAGACTTGACCATCCACCACAACTAGAGTTGAACCCCACTAATACAGAGGAGTCTTTTGGATAAAACTAGATTGGAAAACCCACCACAACTAGAGAGAAGCACCTCGCCAAAACTCAAGAGGAGTCCCCTGATTCACCTCAACCGGATCCGAAGCCTCCTTTTAGAGGAATCCTGAGCTCCCTCAGCATATTGATATGTGCTTCCTGAGACAAATAAAGAGGAGCTTACAACCTCAAGTACAGAGATGCATTCACTACAACTCAAGAGCCCCATGAATACCACAATTAGCTTGGAGTCCCCTGCCACAACAATAAGTTGCACCCTGCCACAATTAGCGGAGAAGGCAATGGCATCCCACTCCAGTACTCTTGCCTGGAAAATCCCATGGACTGAGGAGCCTGGTAAGCTGCAGTCCATGGGGTTGCTGAGTCAGACACGACTGAGCGACTTCGCTTTCACTTTTCACTTTCATGCACTGGAGAAGGAAATGGCAACCCACTCCAGTGTTCTTGCCTGGAGAATCCCAGGGACAGGGGAGCCTGGTGGGCTGCCATCTATGGGGTCACACAGAATCGAACACTACTGAAGTGACTTAGCACCAGCAGCAGCCACAATTATAGAAGATCGTGCATATCACAACTAGAGAGAAGTTACCCACAACTATCAAGGAGCCCCTGGAAATCTACTTAGAGAGTAGCCCGCTGGCACAACAATAGACAAGCACCCCACCACAACTCCAGATGAGCCTACATTTCTCATGTGGAGAAGAGCCACATAGACATTTCACATATTGAGGAACAGCCCCTTCCAAGGCACCAAGAGAGAAGCGCCCTCAACACAACTACAGATTTGACTACTCATCACAATGAGAGTGGCTCAACCCCAACAAAATTATTGAGGAACCCCTAGTGCCAAAGGTGAAGAGGACCTCCCCTGTGGAGCCACCAACCCCCCAACCAGAGAGGACACATCCCTGCAACTCAACAGGCGGCCTCACCATAACTCAAGTGGAGCTCGCTGGACGTCACACTTAGTGAGGAGTCACTCTGCTGCTAATAAAGATGAACCTAACACCACAAATAGAGAGAAACTTGCACACTAAAGAGAATCAAACCCACCACAACTACACAGCTGACCCCGACCACAGTGATAGAGACGTCCCATGCCAAAACTAGTGAGTAGCCACCTGACATTGCAGCAAGAGAGGAGTCACCCTGCACATCCCTGCTTAAGATGAGTCTCCCCAAGACAACTTGAGAGGAGACCCCACCGCAAGTTGAGAGGGACCCTGAGTACCCCTCCCAAACTCGAGAGAAACCCCAGGTTCCCCACCACAGCTCGAGTGGAACCTTGAGACCTATGCTGCAACTCTAGAAGAACATTTAGTTCCCATTGCATCTTGAAAGGAGCTCTGAGTCCCCCGCTGCAACTCGACAGAAACCCCAAGTTTCCCTTCACAACTCAAGATAAACCCCGAGTTCCCTTCTACAGCTCGAGAGGAGGCCCTTCTCTGCTACAAATCGAGAGAATCCTGAGTTACCCAGAGCATCTCAAGAAGAGCCCCATGCCCCCTGATGCAACTCGAGAGGCTTTCCAAGAGGAGCCAAACCCACCACAATTTGAGAGGAGCACTCTACCACAACAGGAGAGGAAGCCCCATACTACTTCTGAAGAGTAGACTCCTGCCCCTGCCACAATTACAGAGGAGTCTGCAAACCACAACTAGAGAGGAGCTGAAACAAAAACGTCAGTTGACCTCACTGCAACTAGAGTAGAGCCCAATGCATAACTATACAGTAGCATACTACACATAACAATGAAACAGGAGCCAGCTGCTAATTGTTACTAGAGAGGAGCTGTCCCATGTATCTCGAGAGGAGGCCCAATCACAACTATAAATGAACCCCAAGTCACCTGTCCCAACTCGAGAGGAACTCCACTATAACTCTACAGGAGCCCTATATCATCACAAAGAAGGAGCCCCTGGCGACAAACAGAGGAGACCCCTGCCAAAACTGGAAATGATTCCCCTGCCAAAATTAGAGAGGAGCCCTCTGGCACATTGCACCTAAAGAAGTGGCCCTCTGACAACAAATAGAGACGCAGACCCTGACATAACTCGAGATGGGCCTCTCACCATTAGAGTGGAGCAACCCCATGAAAACTAGAAAGGAGCCCCCAATGCCACAAGTAGAGAGAACACTCTCCACACAGAGAACCTCCAGAGGTTGCACCACTGCAATAAGAGAGGAGCCTTGAGTCCCCACCTGAACTTGAGGGAAGACCTATGCCAAAACTCAAGAGAAACCTATGGCCATGAGAGAGGAACCCACCCGCCAAAACTGGAAATTGTCCCACCACCACAACTGAAGAGAAGATCCAGAACATTGCACCTAGAGAGGGCCCCCTCCACCACAAATAGAGACAAGCCTCTGCTGCAAGTCTAATAAAATTCCCTACCACCGACAGAGAGGAATAACCTCGACACAAGTAGAGAGTAGATGTCACATGCAACTAGAGAGAAGCCCCCTGAACATTGGCTATTGAGAAGAGCATCCTTGTACATCACAATTAGACAGAGGCCTCCTTTCAAAACTAGAGAGGAGGCTCCCATGTCAAAACTAAAGAGGGCGGCGGGGCATGTGATAATTAGAGAGTAGACTCACAGATATCACACCTGGAAAGAATGCCTGTGCACATCACTACCAGAGAGTAAATCTTCTCCATATTTCAAAAGGAACATTCAACTCCAACTCTAGAAGTGACCTCTACACACCATAACTAGAGAAGAGCTCCACTAACACAACTCGAGAGGCAATTGCACAACACAACTAGAGAGGAGCCCACTGACACAACTAAGAGTTTACTCCCCCATACCAGAGAGGAACCCCATGCTGCAGGTAGTTTAGCCACCAACACATTACAGCTAAACAGAAGCCATCCTGCACATTGCTACTAGAGAGGAGCCACCCCACCACAACTCGAGTGGAGGCACCACCTCAACTTGAGGGGAACACCAAGTCCCATGATGCAACTCAAAAGGAGTCCCTCACTACAACTTGGGAGAAGCCCACACACTGCAACTAGAGAGGAGTCCACCTGGACACCACATAAAGAAAGGAGGCCCTTCACCCTGCCCCTAGAGAAGAGCAATCTCATACACCACGTCTAGAGAGGTGGTTTCAAACCACTACTAAATAGTTTGCCCCTCAAGCCACAAATAGAAATGAGCAAGCAAACTACAGCTAGAGAAGAGCCACACAACATAATGCAACAAAACAGGAGTTCCCACTCCACAACTAGAGAGGACTTTCGCAGCACAGCTACAGAGGTGCATCCCAACACATCACAACTTTGAGCCTAACCACCAAAACAGGAGAGCTGAATACATGCCGCCACTAGATAGTTGATCCCCAGGCACAATTAGTGAAGAGCACACCGCTGCAACTAGAGACGAGCCCCGGCCCCATATATTGCATCTAGAGTGTAGAACCATTGCCACAGGTAGATAGGAGCCGGCCCCACACATCACAATTAGAGAAAAGTGCCCATGTACATCAAAACTAGAGTGAAACTCCCACACATATCATAATGAAAGAGGAGGCCAGCACTGCAATTAGAGGGTAGACCCATGCCATAATTAGAGATAAGCCTCCATGAACACTGCTATTAGAGAGGAACACATCTACTTATCACAATTAGACAGAAGCCCCCTGCCATGAGTAGACAGGAGCCCACCATGCTGCAACTAAAGAAGACTCCTTCTGCCACAACTATAGAGTAGCCTCCAGTAAATCACAACAAGAAAAGGAGCCTCTTCACATCACAATCAGAGAAGAGCCACCCCCATCACAATTTGAGAACACTCTACTGCAACTAAAGAGGAGCCCAGCTACCACAACTAGAGAGGAGCCTCTCTGCCACAACTAGAGAGGACTTTGAAAATGACAACTAGAGAGAAGCCAACCCACCACAAATAAAGTGTGGATCCCCACTGCAACTAGAGTAAAGCCCTATGCTGCAACTAGGACAGTAGCCTCCTGCACATTGCAACTAGGTAGGGAGCAGCATGCACATCACTACTAGAGAGGATCTGGCCCACTGAAGCTCGACTGGAGGATCCACCACAACTCTCAAGGAAGCCCATGTCACCTGTGGTAACTCAAGAGGCACTAGGAATTCCCTGCTGCAATTTGACAGAAGCACTCAGCTATAACAAGAAAAGGAGTCACTGGCCAAAATGACAGAGGGCTCCTCAGCCAAAACTGAAGTGGATTCCCCCAGCAAAACTAGAGTGGAGTCCCACAGGACTTAGAGAGAAGACCTTTCTGCCCCAAATAGAGATGAGCCCCATGAAGTAAGTCGGGTGGAGTCCCTCACAACTAGAAAGCAGCAATCCCACTAATGTTAGTGAGGAACCCCTAGCACCAAAAGTAGAGAGGATCTCCCCCATGGAGGCACCCACACCCCATTCAGAGAGGACACAGCCCCACAACTCAGTAGGAGTCTGCTGGACATTACAGAGAGAGATGATACCCTCTGCTGCTAATAGAGATGAACCTCACACCACAAAGAGAGAGGAGCTTGCACACCACAACTAGAGGAAATAGAAACCACCACAACTACAGAGTTGATCCAGACTACAACAACAGGTAAGTCCCAGGCCAAAACTAGTGAGTAGCCAAAAGACATTGCAACAAGTAATGAGCCTCGCTTCACATCCCTGCTAGAGACGAGTCAACTCAAGATAACTCGAGAGGAGGCCCCACCACAAGTCAAGAGAAACACTTGGTATGCCCCCAACTCAAGAGGAACACCAAATGCCTCATCACGTCTTGTGTGGAACCCTGAGTCTTGCAGTGCAACACAAGAAGAACACTGAGATCATGCTGTGACTTGAGAGGAGATCTGAGTCTCCTGCTGCAACTCGAGAGTAACCATGAGAATCCACCTAAATTCAAGAGGAGCCCTATTCCACATCACATTGAGAACTCCGACAACAAAGACAGAAGCGCTCCCCTGCCAGAGCTGGAGAGGATGCCCTCACCACAACTAGAGAGGTGCCCCCAGGACATCGCACCTTAAAAAGAGTCACTCTGCCACAAATAGAGATGAGCCCACTGAAGCAGCTTGAGAGGATACTTTCAAAATTATAGAGGAGCAATCCCGAGAAAAACTAGTGAGGATTGCCCAGTACCAAAATTAGAGATGATGCTTCATCCCACAGAGACCACCCACCAAAACACGAGAGGCAGTGTCACTACAACTCGAGAGGAGCTTTGTGTCCCCGTCTCACCAGAAGAGCAGCTTTTAATGTCAATTCAAGAGGAACTCCTAGTTCTGCACTGTACGTGAAAGGAACACTGCGTACCCACTGCAAATCAAGAGGAGCCCCGAGTCCACTGCTGGAACTCGACAAAAAAGCCCGAGTTCCCTGCTGCAACTCAAAAGATAACCATGCACCCTGTTGCAACTCGAGAGGTGGGACCACCAGAGCTCAAGTGGAGCTCTGAGTGCTCTTCCTCAACTCAAGAGGTTCTCTCACAGTAAATCGAGAATAAGACCTCAGCACAAGTAAAGAGTAGCACTATGCCACAACAAGAGAGGAGCCCAGGAACACATCACTACAAGAGAGGAGTACCCACAGCACAATTAGAGAAGTTCACCTCGCCACAACTAGAGAGGAGCCCACACAGCACATTTGGAGAAGAGCCCCACTGCACATTGCAACTATTGAGGAAATCCCCTACAAAGTGGAACTAGAGAGGAGACCACCACCATCACTAGAGACTTTACCACCCACCACAACAAGAGTGTTGACCCCCACTGCAAATAGAGAGGAACCTTCTGGATAAAACAATATGGCAAACCCCACTACAACTACAGAGTAGGCCCTTGCTCTCTGCAAATAAGGTAACAACTGCAACAACTCAAAGGAACTACCACAACACAAGCAGAGAGAAACCCCTAGTACAGTGCAACTAGTGAGAGCTCCTGACCACAACTAGTGTGTTGACAATGTGCCACAGCAGGAGAGGGGCTTGCAAACTGCATCTGGAAAAGAGTTCCCCACAAACCACAATGACTGAGGAACACCATTGCCTAATGCAACTAGAGAGAAACCACCAAGTCCTCTGCTGCAACATGAGAGGAGCCAATGGCCAGAATGGCTGAAGAGCCCACCACCAAAACTGGAGAGGTCTCCCTCATCACAAACAGAGAGGAGTCCACAAGATATTACACACAGAAAGGAGTACATCTGTCACACATGAAGACATGCCCCCTGAAGTAAGTCTAGAGGAGGCCCTCACAAGTAGAGAGGAACAACCATGCTAAAATCTGTAGGAACATCTAGTGCCAAAAGAAGAGAGGACCCCCTCAGATCCCCTCATCACAACCTTAGAGGAGGGTCCTTGGTAACTTGAGAAGAGCCTCGAGGCCAGTGCCACAAGTCAAGAGGAGGACACCATCACTTCTTGAGAGAAGCGACCAGCCACAATATGAGAGGAGGCCCCCCAGACGTTATGCATAGAGAGAAGCCACTCTATGGCAAATAAAGATGAGCCCTGCCACAACAACAAGAAAGGAGGCCTCTGCAAGTTGCAATGAGAGAGTACTCCCCACAGATATTGCAACTAAAGAGTCCCTCAGCATAACTAGAAAAGAGACCACACACCACAACTAAAGAGTATCCAACCACCAAACCACAAACTGGAAAGGACCAGGCACACCACAGCCAGAGATAATTGCCCATGAAAGCTAGAGAGGAGACCCCACTGCTTTGGAGAGGAGCTCACCAGCACACTGCAACTAGAAAGAAACAACCATGCCACATATAGAAAGGAGTCCTCAACCACAACTAGAGACCCCCATTGAAATTCAAGAGGAGCCCCCTACTTCATCTCAACAGGATCTGTTGTCTCTTTTTAGAGGAGCCTGGACCCCCACAGCAAATTGATATGTGCCTCCTGAGATAAATAGAGAGGAGGCCACCACCTCAAGTACAGAAATAGCCACAACACAACTGGAGATTCCCATGAAGACTGAAACTAGTATGGAGTCCCTGCCAAAACAAGCAATTTGTGCCCTTCAGGCAGCTGCGGCAGGCGCACTAAGCACAGCTGATAGGAGCTACCCCACATCAGAGGTCAGGGGCAGAAGCCAAGAGAACCCCATGCCCAAAGGGCAGAGGTCAAGAGGAGTTACCCCAATTCTGAGATCAAGGGCAGTGACCTAGAGTGCCAGGATGTGATGGCGCAGGAATGGCCGAGAGGAGCTACCCAGCATCTGAGGTCTGGGGCAGCAGCCAAGAGAAGCCATCCTGCATCCAAGACCAGGGGCAGTGGAGGGGAGGAGCAACCCCACATCCAAGGAGTGGCGGCTGCATGGGCGTAGGAGGGTGAAGAGGAGCCATTTCACGTTGAATGTCAGGAAGGGTAGCAGTGAGGAGATACCCCTCAACCATGTTAAGGAGCAGAGCTGCACTTTGCTGGAGCAGCTGTGAAGAGATACCCCACGCCCAAGGTAAGAGAAACCCTTGCAAGAGGGCATCAGAGGGCAGACACACTGAAACCATATTCACAGAAAACTAGTCAATCCAATCACACTAGGACCACAGCCTTGTCTAACTCAATGAAACTAAGCCATGCCCGTGGGACAACCCAGGGTGGGCAGGTCATGGTGGAGAGGTCTGACAGAATGTAGTCCACTGGAGAAGGGAATGGCAAACCAGCAATTTTACCTTGAGAACCCCATGAACAGTATGAAAAGGCAAAATGATAGGATACTGAAAGAGGAACTCCCCAGGTCAGTAGGTGCCCAATATGCTACTGGAGATCAGTGGAGAAATAACTCTAGAAAGAATGAAGGGATAGAGCCAAAGCAAAAACAATACCCAGCTGTGGATGTGATTGGTGATAGGAGCAAGGGCCGATGCTGTAAAGAGCAATATTGCATAGGAACCTGGAACGTCAGGTCCATGAATCAAGGCAAATTGAAAGTGGTCAAACAAGAGATAGCAAGAGTGAATATCGACATTCTAGGAATCAGTGAACTAAAATGGATTGGAATGGGTGAATTTAACTCAGATGACCATTATATCTACTACTGCAGGCAGGAATCCCTCAGAAGAAATGGAGTAGCCATCATGGTCAACAAAAGTGTCTGAAATGCAGTACTTGGATGCAATCTCAAAAATGACAGAAAGATCTCTGTTCATCTCCAAAGCAAACTCATTCAATATCATTGTAATCCAAGTCTATGCTCCAACTACTAATGCTGAAGAAGCTGAAGTTGAACAGTTCTATGAAGACCTAAAAGACCTTTCAGAACTAACACCCAAAAAAGATGTCCTTTTCATTATAGGGGATGGAATGCTAAAGTAGAAAGTCAAGAAACACCTGGAGTAACAGGCAAATTTGGCCTTGGAATGTGGAATGAAGAAGGGCAAAGACTAATAGAGTTTTGCCAAGAAAATGCACTGGTCATAGCAAACACCCTCTTCCAACAACACAAGAGAATACTCTACACATGGACATCATCAGATGGTCAACACCGAAATCAGATTGATTATATTCTTTGCAGCCAAAGATGGAGAAGCTCTATACAGTCAACAGAACCAAGACCAGGAGCTGACTGTGACTCAAGTCATGAATTCCTTATTACCAAATTCAGACTTAAATTGAAGAAAGTAGGGAAAACCACTAGACCATTCAGGTATGACCTAAATCAAATCCCTTATGATTATACAGTGGAAGTGAGAAATAGATTTAAGGGCCTAGATCTGATAGATAGAGTGCCTGATGAACTATGGAATAAGGCTTGTGACATTGTATGGGAGACAGGGATCAAGACCATCCCCATGGAAAAGAAATGCAAAAAAGCAAAATGGCTGTCTGGGGAGGCCTTACAAATAGCTGTGAAAAGAAGAGAGGCAAAAAGGAAAGGAGAAAAGGAAAGATATAAGCATCTGAAAGCAGAGTTCCAAAGAATGGCAAGAAAAAAAAAGAAAGCCTTCTTCAGCGATCAATGCAAAGAAATAGAGGAAAAGAATAGAATGGGAAAGACTAGAGATCTCTTCAAGAAAATTAGAAAAGAATAAATTTGAATCAGTTCTAATGAGATGGATAAAACAGGAGCTGATTATACAGAGTGAAGTAAGCCAGAAAGAAAAACACCAATACAGTATACTGACACATATATATGGAATTTAGAAAGATAGTAA
>SJYB01007457.1:15092-32187 GCA_006408585.1 Antidorcas marsupialis
GATGTGGGTGGTTGGATGGATGGTGGGTAGTTGGGTGGATATGGGTGGCTGGATGGATAGTGGGTGGTTAGACGGATGTGGGTGGTTGGATGGATGGTGGGTGGTTGGGTGGATGTGGGTGGTTGGATGGATGCAGGTGGTTGGATGGATGTGGGTGGTTGGGTGGATGTGGGTGGTTGGATGGATGGTGGGTGGTTGGATGGATGGGGGGTGGTTGGGTGGATGTGGGTGGTTGGGTGGATGTAGGTGGTTGGATGGATGGTGGATAGTTGGATGGATGGGGGGCGGTTGGGTGGATGTGGGTGGTTGGACGGATGCAGGTGGTTGGATGGATGATGGCTCCATGGGTGGGTGGATACATGCATAGATGGATGGTGGATGAATGGGAGGCAGGAAAACAAGCTTTGCCAGTGGGAGCAGTCAGCAAGGACCTGTGGATGCGGCAGAGCTGAAATTAAGAAATCACCTTCTTGGAGGACTTGAAGCCCGGAAAACCCATGTTTTGTTCCCTAGTGATACATCTTTCATCAGGCACAGAACTGATAGGACTTGCTGGGAGGCGACAGAGGAGCCGGACCCGGCAGCCGTGACGGGAGTGCTGGGTGCTCCCTGCAGCAGGCAGCAGGCAGCAGGCTGGGTGGGGAGCGCCGGCTCTTCCCCGCCAGGCCCAGAACCTTGGATTACATGGCAGGTGACGAGGGAGGGTGGTGGAAGTTGTCCAGGGCCCAGGGCCGCCAGGCGCAGCTCACCAGATTTCCCAACTGGAAGCCAGCCTCTGCTGGGCCACCATCCCAGGGAGCTGCTAATGCTGCCTGGAGACCCCCAAGGCCCCTGCCGCCAAGGTCAGGAGGCTTGTTTTCCTCTAGTAACTATGCCAGGGCGGCTGGTTTGGGAGACTCTGTCCCCCTTTTCCCTCCCTGGCCTCTGCTCTCCCTTCCCCCACACATCCCCCTGGTCCATCAGGACAGGTGGTGACCCCACGATCCCTGTGGCCTGGTGGGCCTGCAGCTCTCAACCCTGGTCTCAAAAGCCATTCCTAGTCCTGACCTTGCCACCCTCTGCTTCCTCCCTGGAAGTTCTTCCTCAGTTCCCAGGTGCAGAAAGAGCAGGTAAGATAGGAAGCTGCCAGCTCTCGACCTGGACTGTGGGGTTTCTCCCGATGTCTAACGTCAAGTTCCCTCCTTCCAAAGGCCTTTGCCCAGCTTGCACCCCGACTCCACATCCCATGCCTTGGCTCCTTCCCCCCACCCCCAGCCCCAGCTAGGAGGCATCCCTCCATCACCTCCCCTCCAGGTGCCACCCTCCCAAAGCTCAGCCTTGTATCTTGTCCACTCTGAGGAGACTGGCTGTCCAGTTTGCCTGGCACTGCCTGTGTTAGAACTGAGAGCCCTCATCTCCAGCACCCCCTCCCTCCCAGGGGAACTGGGACCGTCACCTGCACCCCGGCTCGGCCACTCCTACGAGCCCAGCTGGGCTGAGATGCCTCCTGGGAGGGGTGCACTATGTGCTAGACCCTCCAAACGGATGCCTTTGCTTTCACTTCCTGTCGGGTTTAAACCCACCCTAACCAGTTTGGCTCAACTGGTCGAGAATCTGCCTGCAATGCAGGAGACCTGGGTTCGATTCCTGGGTTGAGAAGATCCCCTGGAGAAGGGAAAGGCCACCCACTCCAGTATTCTGGCCTGGAGAACTCCATGGACGGTATAGTCCATGGGGTTGCAAAGAGTCAGTCACCACTGAGTGGAATAACTAGTCTCAAAGTCCCCAGTACAAAGCCCTGGGCCCTGAGCCTCACCTGGCTCCGGGCCTGGCGTCTCCGGGCGGGCCCTCTGCAGGTGGAGCGGGTGCTGCTGGCATCTGGCCGGGCTGGGCGGGTCGCCCGCAGGAATCCCAGGAACGCAGCGCCTGCTTCCACAACCGGGCCCCACCTGTTCCAGTCCGCAAATGGTCTGCACACCCGCTCCCCCCCGCCTCTTGGCCCAGCGAGCTCCCCCTGCGGAGAGAGGTTCCCAGCCAGTGAGAAAGAAGCGGCTCTTGTGACGGGAGAGATGGAAATCAGAGACCCAAAGAGCCCGGGGAGTTTTTCAGAGGCTTTAGAATATTTTTCCGGGTTGGCGGCGGTGGGTGGGGGGAGCGAGTGTGGATTGTGCAACAGCGGCACACGGGGCCACTTTTAAGGACTAGAAATCTGGCTGCTGGTTTCTCACCTGTTTCCCTTGTCACGTCAAACTATTTCCATTTGTCCGAGTTATAAAGCCACTGCAGCTGCCCTTCCTGAGCGCCTGCTGTGTGCCTGTCTGAGTCCTCCTGGCCTGAGGACCATAAGCACTGTCTTCTTAAACCCGAACGTGGTGGTATATTGTTCTGACTTTCAGAGATGAGGAAGACGGAGAGACTCTCTGTCCCAAGGCCAAAGTGGACGGCAGAGCTGGGGCTTGACCTGCCCTCGGCCTGGAGTCCACGGCGTGTCCCTCTTCTGGGCGCAGATTCGATTTCCCCCTGGCTGGACCCACAGTCACCTTGCGGCCAGCCCCACTGCGAGGCGCCTGTCTCGGGCTTCTCCCACGTCCCCCTACAAGGCGCCCGTGATCCAGTTCCCACAGCCGCCGTGAGCCCTCGGCTGCGAGCTTGGGTCGCGGCCAAGGTTCCATGTCTGCAGATTGGTCCTGTGGGCCAAGATCCAGGAGCCCAATTGGGTGGCAAAATGGGAACCTTCCTGGTGGGACACATAACCCAGGAGAAGGGTGCCCCTCGTGTGGGTGAGTGAGAGTGCCAACCCGAGGTGTCTCACCCTGGGGCTGGAGGGGACCCAGGGCTGCAGCAGGGCGCGCGGAAGCCAGGCAGACCCAGCACCCGCCTCGCTGGGTTTCCCACGGCTCGCTGAGAATTCCCTGACGAGGAGCAACCGGCCTAAAATAGAAAAGCTGACACAGGGGAAACGCCAGGGGCCAAAGTCTGTGCCCAGGCGGTCTTGCTGCGGCCGCGCTCCCAGGGAGCCTGTCCGCTTGCCTCCATCCTCGGGGTTTTAAATCGCCCCGCAAACAGCTAAGGGCCTGGCATTTGCGGGGGTCAGGGACGTGGCCAGGACTGGCCAGCCTCTCCATCTCCTCTCGCCTGTCTTCTGCTGTGAGCCTGGCCTCGGGGATGAAACGAGGCAGAGAGGGCCGCCTGGCCACGCCCAGACCCTTTGCAGGAGCTTCCAGCCCCCAGCGGGCGGGACAGGCCTTCTCCAGCTGTGGGCTTGCTCTGCGAAGTTGCAGCGGGCGGGAAACTGCGGCCGTCTGGTTCCGTCTGGGGCAGAGGAAGTGGGGTGTGGATGTTCTGGCTAGTTCTAATCCCAGACCGTAACTTGTGTAGAACATGTCTGGGCACCAGGGAGGAGGGACTGCAGCGGTAGGGGTGCCGCTTAGACAAGAGAAGCAGCGATGCCTAAAACCCCAGCGAAGAGCGGGCCTCGGTGCCGTGTGAGCGCACGGGCCCCTTCCGGGAATCGTTCTCTCCGAAACAGCTGCAGGAGTCTCAGCTGCCAGAGGATGTTCACGACAACATTTTTCTTCTGTGTTGGCTGTATGGCTTTCGGGGTCTTAGTTCTCTGAGCAGGGATCCAGCCTGAGCTCCCGGCAGTGGAAGAGCAGAGCCCTCCCGCTGGGCCCCCCAGGAGGTCCTGCAGCAGCACCATCTACAAAGATGCAATACTCGGAGACGACGCAGACACCCAGCGCTGAGGGGAGAGGCGAGCCGGTCACCTCGTGGTTCACTTGCTAAACTGTGTCCGGCTCTTTGCGACCCTGTGGACTGCAGCAGGCCAGGCCTCCCTGTCCTTCCCCATCCCCTGGGGTTTGCTCAAACTCATGTCCATCGAGTCAGTGATGCCATCCGACCATCTCATCCTCTGTTGCCCCCCTTCTCCTCCTGCCCTCAATCTTTCCCAGCATCAGGGTCTTTTCCAATAAGTGGGCTCTTCACATCAGGTGGCCAAAGTATTGGAGCTTCAGCTTCAGCATGAGTCCTTCCGATGAATATTCAGGGCTGATTTCTTTTAGGATGGACTGGTTTGATCTCCCTGCTGTCCAAGGGGCTCTCATGAGGCTTCTCCAGAGTACACTGCTTCCTGGAGCATTCAGTAGACTCCAAAGGACTGAGGTAGCCGGGGCGTCGTGCCTGGGGGACAGCCACGCACGCACAGAGAGAGAACGCAGAGGAGACAACACAAAGCGAGGAGAAACTGGGAGGGTGGCCCGGCTCCGGCGGACTCTCGCCTGCAACAGGTGCCCGGGGCGAGGGGATGAGGCAGCATCCTTCGGTTTCCCTTTCATGTCCCTGCGATTCTCCCAGTTGATGTCCTTTGCGATTAAACAGAGCAATAATGGGTCTCATTCATTTCCACAGTAGGAGACTGATGCACCGTTCAGCTGCTGCTGCGTCGCTTCAGTGGTGTCCGACTCTGCGGCCCCACAGACGGCAGCCCACCAGGCTCCCCCGTCCCTGGGATTCTCCAGGCGAGAACACTGGAGTGGGGTGCCATCGCCTTCTCCAGTGCATGAAAGTGAAAAGGGAAAGTGAAGTCGCTTAGTTGTGTCCGACTCTTAGGGACCCCATGGACTGCAGCCCACCAGGCTCCTCCTTCCATGGGATTTTCCAGGCAAGAGCACTGGAGTGGGGTGCCATCGCCTTCTCCGACACTTCAGCTAGGCCACTGCAAACATCTCTCCCTCCATGCAGCCCATTCGCTGGCCCCCTCTCGCCCACCAGCACCCCTGAAACGGACCCACGCATCCCGTGCTGCCAGGAGCCTGGGACGTGAAGCTGGCCCCACAGGGCCCCGGCTCTGAGGAGCCCTCCAGGCCAGACCCACAGGCCACTGGCCCCAGAACGTGGTTCTGGATTCTAGAATAGGCTTCTCGTGGGTTGGTGGAAAGTCAAAGAGGCCTTTCCAGATGGTGCAGGACCAGAGGTACCCAAGGGCAGGGGCTGCCCTGCGACCAGGATGCAGGCTTGGGGGCCAGGGGGAAACAGGGGAAGGGCATGGCAAACAGGCCACATAAACAAAGGCCGGCGACGTGGAGGCGCAAAGGGCCGATGCTGGAGCCGCAAGTAGGGCCCGGCTGCAAGCTGCGGAGAGCTGGGGCCTAGGAGCAGAAGGGGACGAGCTCAGAGCCTCCTGCAGCTCCAGGCAGGGAGGCCAGCCTGCAGCCCTCACACCTGGGGCCACTCCAGGGCCGCAGAAGGTCCAGAAGACAGAAGGATGACAGACACCACGCTCCGGGGGCAGCAGCAGGAACGGGGCTGAGGGCAGGGCTCCCGGCTCAGGCCGGGCCCCAGAGGCTGGCGGGGTTACCCAGAGGAGCCGGACAACCACCCTGCGGGCTCTGCCTCCTCTCCTGAAAATGCGGCCGGACTCACCTCGCAGGGCCGCCGCGTGAGCAGAGCCACTGTGAGCTGGAGGCGGCCGCCTGGCCCCCGGCGGGGCAGGGAGCAGGGCGGCAGGGAGAAGGAGGCGGGCCCGGGCCGCGCCTGCTGGTTCGGTGGTGCCGGATTCTCTTAGCTTTTGCTTACTGGGAAGCTTGTGATGTCTTCGAGCCTGAGCGCGAGGATTGCCAGGTAGCGCGTTCTTGTATGCTAGTTCTCACTCTTCGCTTGCTGGGAAAAAATATTTTATTTTTGCCTTTAATTTCTGTCAGGTGGGCTCCTGTGCGTCTCGGCGTGTTTCTCCTCGGGCTTATCCTGCCGGGGGCTCTCTGCTTCCTGGACTCATCTGACTATTTCCTTTCGCACGTTAGGGAAGTCTTTAGCCGTTAGCTCTTCAAATGTTTTCTCGCATCCTTTCTCTCTCTCTTCTCCTGCTGGGACCCGTACAACGCGAATGTTGGTGTGTTTGATGTTGTCCGGCTCAATGGACCTGAGTTCGAGCAAGCTCCGAGAGATGGTGAGGGACAGGGAAGCCTAACGTCCTTCGGTCTGTGGGGGTCGCAAAGAGCGAGACACACACAGCAGCAGCAAGCAGTCTCTTAGGCTGTCTGCTTTGCTTTTCTTTTCTTTCTTTGCATGTTCTGTTTGTAACAGTGATTTCGACTATTCTGTATTCATTATTCTGCTATTGATTCCTTCTAGTGTATGGTTCTAGAGAAGAAAATGGCCACCCACTCCAGCATTCTTGCCTTGAGACTCCCATGGACAAGGGAGCCTGGTGGGCTCCAGTCCACGGGGCCGGACATGACTGGCCAGCTGAGCAGGGTGGCGCTCATCTCTGTTTGTTCTTTATGTCTTTGGTTAACATTTCTTGTACATTCTCCATTCTTTTTCTGAGATCCTGGGTCATCTTCAGGCATTATTCTGAATTCTTTTTCTGAAATGTTGCCCATTTCCACTCTATTTAGTTGCGTTTCTCAAAGTTTATCTTGTCCCTTCACCTGTGACATAATCCTCTGCCTCTCCCTCTTAGTTAACTTTCTGCAATGTGGCTTTCGTGCCGGATTCTAGTTCTTGCTGCTTCTGACTGTCCTCTGGTGGATGAGGCTAAGAGGCTCGTGGAAGCTTCCTGATGGGAGGGACTGCCAGTGGGGGGACCTGGGTCTTGCTCTGGGGGGCAGGGCCACACTCAGTAAGAGTTTAATCCAATTGTCTGCCGCGGGATGGGGCTCCCTCCCTCCCTGTTAGTGGTCCGGCCTGAGGCGACCCAGCCCTGGACTCTGCAGGCTCTATAGTAGAGCTCATGGCCACCTCCAAGAGGGTTCATGCCGAGGAGAACCTCCCGGAACTGCTGCTGCCGTGCCCCATCCCTGCAGTGAGCCCGTGCCAGCCCACACCTCCACAGGAGACTCTCCAGCGCTGGCGGTTGGAGCTGGTTCAGTCTCGCAGGGGCCACTGCTCCTTCCAGCGTGCGCAAGATTCTGTTTGTGACCTCTAAGAGTGGAGTCTGTTTCCCTCCCTCCTGCGGAAGTCCTGTAGTCAAATCCCACTGGCCTTCAAAGTCAGATTTCCTGGGGATTCCCGGTCTCTTTGCCGGGTCCCCAGGCTGGAAAGCTCGATGTGGGGCTCAGAACCTTCACAACAGTGGGGGAACGTCTCCGGTGTTATTGTTCTCCAGTTTGTGAGTCACCTACGTGGTGGAAAGGGGCTTCCCTTGTGGTTCAGCTGGTAAAGAATCTGCCTGCAGTGCGAGAGACCTGAGTTTGATCCCTGGGTTGGGAAGATCCCCGGAGAAGGGAAAGGCTGCCCATTCCAGTATTCTGGCCTGGAGAATTTCCATGGACTATACAGTCCATGGGGTCACAAAGAGTCGGACATGACCGACGACTTTCACTTTACCTGGTGGGTCAGGGATTCGATTTTCTCATCATCGTGTCCCCCATACTACCTTGTTGCGGCTTCTCTGCTTTGGGGTGCGGGGCCTCTTTTTCAGTGGGCTCAGGCATTCTCTCGTCGATGGCTGTTCGACAGCTAGTTGTGATTCTGGCGCCCTCGCCGAAGGAGATGGGCCCATGTCCTTCTGCTCTGCCTGGCTTTTTGCCTCTTTCCATGCTTTTTTGAAAAGCATCTAAAGGGTTTTTAGTGTTCCATTTTAATTCATCCCCTGGGTTTTCTGCCTGTGTGTTTTGTGTGTATAAGTTTCAGTGGATTCTCCAGTGGTTAAAATAAGTCTATTTCTAAACTTAGTCCACCGTCTGCTCCTATTGCTGCTTCATCGCTTCAGGGAGGACATGGACGCCCTTCCAGCGTGTTGGTCCCCCACCCACTCGCCGCTGCGCCGCAGTCGCCACGTGTTAGAGCCAAACACACTGGAAACGCCCATGAGGGGGTGTGATGGTTTCTCCTTCAACCATCGCATCTGTTTCTCAAAGCTTAAAAGAACACAACTAGCCTGTTTTCCTGGGTATTTGCAATTCCCAACTCGCACGCTCCGTCCCTGGCGTTTCAACTTTCCCTCTTGCTTCAGTCCCCTCCTTCTGCGAACATCTCTTAACAGTGTGTCTGCTGGTCAGAAATTCCTTCAGTTATACTTGGTATGAGAAGGTCTCTACCTTCTTGAAGGATCTTTTCTGCTGGATTCTCTTCTTTCTAAAAGTGTTATCCCACTTCCTTCCGGCCTCCATACTTTTGAATGAGAAATCTGATGTCATTCAATTTCGTTTCAATATTTTTTAATAAGCATTATCTCTATCCAACTACTCTAAAGAGTTTCTTTCTTTGTCTTCAATATTTGGCAGTTTGACTATGGCATGTCTTGGTGTGGGTTTATTTTAGTTTAATCTATTTTGGGCTCATTCAGCTTCTTGAGTCTCCAGGTGAGCTTGTGTCTTTCTCTGGATTGGGGGTTTATCCCCCATTTTTTTTCCTTTGAGCACTTTTTTACCTCTGCCCTCTACCCCGACCCCAAGCCTCCAGCATCATGAATGTTAGATCTTTTGTTAAAGTCTCATGGGTCCCTAAGGCGCTCTCTCTCTTTCTTTCCACACCCCGCCCCCCCTGGCCTATTTTCTCTCTGCTGTTCAGCATGGATGATTCCTATTGTTCTCTTTTTCTTTTCTCCCCTCTCCCATCTTCTCTGATGTTGAGCCCATCCACTGAGCTTTAATTCTCAGCTATTGTGTTTTTCAATCCTGAAATTCCCATTTGGTTCCTCTTTACACGTTCTCTTTCTTTTCTGAGGCTTTTTCTTTGCTTGTTTTAGGGCTGTTTGCAATTATTCAATACAGCCTTTTTATGTTAGCGGATTTAAAATACTTTTCAAATAATTTTAAGATCTCTGTCATTTTGACGTTGGCGTCTATTGACTGTGTTTTTTCATTTAGTGTGAGAACTCTCTGACTCTAGATATGACCAGTGATTTTTTTAACTGAAGCTGGACATTTTAGGTATTATGCTATGAAGTTTGGGATCTTTCTTGAGCCTGTTTTCACTAGCTTCCTCTGACACTGGTCCAGCAAGGAAATGAGGTAAGGGCCCCTGCCTCCTTGTGGCTGCCAAGTGGGCTAGAAGTCCAGCTCTCACCTGAAGGCAGTGGGCCTTGTTCATTCCAGGGAGGGCAGGGGTTCCAGCCCCCCAGTGAGCCTCAGCCGATACCTCCCCAGATGAAAGGGGTAGGAGTGCCTCGTCACTGCCCCCATTGTGGCCTCCAGGGACACTGTGGCCACTGGGTGCTCCCACCCAGCAGAGGTGAAGCTCCTCCCTCCTTAACTGTCCTCTGACACCACACCAGCAGTGTGGGTTGCTGGCTTCTCCGCTATAGGAGCAAAAAGGGAGCCCCAAGGAACTCACCCCGTGGCATTCCGTCTTCCCAGAAGCATAAGCCATCTAGGTTCAGTGGGAACCAACAAGCAGGCCTCTCAAAGTGCGGCTCGCTCATCTCGGACTAGGAGACAGTTTGCCCGAGTCTGCTTTAGAAGAGAAGTGCAGAGATGGGCTCAGGACCTCCCAGCGGCCCGCGCCTGCCTGTTGTAGTCAGTCAGCGTTGGGTGGTGGATGAATGGATAGATGAACAGAGAACAGAGAGTGAAAGTGAAAAGTCACTGAGTCGTGTCCCACTCTTTGCCACCCCGTGGACTGTAGCCTGTCGGGCTCCTCTGTCCATGGACTTCTCCAGGCCACAGTGCTGGAGTGGGTAACCGTTCCCTTCTCCAGGGGATCTTCCCAACCCAGGGATCAGACACAGGTCTCCCGCACTGCGGGCGGATTCTTTACCAGCTGAGCCACCAGGGAAGCCAAACGAACCTTCAAGCTGAGGACTTGGAATGGTGTGAGCATCTGCTCTCATGTCCAGTCCTGGAAGTCAGTCCGCTCTGTGACCTCGCACACCATCACCTGCCCACCTTCGCTACACGTGGCTGTGCTTTTGCGTGCTTTACTGTGTCGCACACAGTAGGGCAGCATCTTTGTTTCAGGCCCAAGATATCGAGAGGCAAGCATAAAAGCAGCAGTGATGATGCCGGTACTGCTGAGAAGTGCTGAGAGATACCAATGGAAACAGCAGTGAAAACAATTGAGAGAGTGGGATGAGGCGAAAAGAGGGGAGAGGTCACTCGTTCTTAGAACACGGATCATGCGACCACTGGCATGATTCTAAAGAGCAAGGGCTGGACCGGGGAGCGTAAACTCTGCTGTACTGATGATGTCGACAACAGTACCGAAGAAGCGCGGAAAAGCGAGGGAGGAGATGGAGAAACTTCTCAGTGAGCGGAGGCCGGAGTCGCATCAGCATCAAGTCCTGCTCAGCTTAATGCTGATCCAGGAGAAAGTGGAAAGCCTTCACGAAGAGAAAGGAGCAGGGTGAGGAGTGAGGGGCTGGACCCAGCCGTGGCTGCTGTCGTCAGCTCAAGGCGAGAGCTGGCCTTCACGATGCAGACGCAAGCGAACGCGTTTACAGTCGCTGCCTGGGAATTTCCTGGCATGCTCTGAGAAATCACGGGGAAAGCACATGTGGACTGGAGCAGCTTTGCACTGTGAATGGGCCAGGACGCCAGACCAAAGGCCCATCAGTAAGGAGGAAGTGCGGACGCCAGGCTCTAGCGGAGGAACTCTGTCTAAGGACTGACTAACTGTTGCTGGGAGGCAATGCTTCCAGTGATACAAACCTGAAGCCTCTCTCCGTCTCTCCTTCAGAGAACCCAAGAGCCCTCAGAAGCGCAGCCAAGGGCTCTCCCCCTGCAGAAGAGTAACCCCAAAGCCCGAGTTACACAGGCCATTTTCCAGGGCTGATTTTTCCACCACTTAGAGAAATACTGTTTGGAGAAGGACGTCCCTTTCAGCATTCATTTGCTGCTTGACAATGCTCCAGGCCGCATCCCGATTCATGCACGTCTTTTATCTCAGCCTCAAAGTAGTGCCATCTGCCACCAAAGACTGCGTTGATCATCCAAATAATGAGCCAGGGAGTCACAGCGACATTCCAGTTATTCACATCACACTTTCTGTCAGGCAGTAAAGGCAAGTGGCAAATCAGGAGAGACCTTGCGACAATTTTGGAAGGACTATGACACCTGCCAGGCCTTCCCCGGTGGCTCAGTGGTAAGGACTCTGCCTGCCAACGCAGGAGACACAGGTCTGCTCCCTGGGTCGGTAAGATTCCCTGAAGAGGGAGATGGCAGCTCACTTCAGTATTCTTGCCTGGAAAACCCCACGGACAGAAGGGCCAGCGGGCCTACAGTCCAGAGCTGGAGCAACTTGAGCAAGTTGATAAATACGTGATATGGCATCGGATTGTGATGCAAAGCATAAGACAGACATGCAGGAGTCCTTACGGGTAGAAAGAACCGACTGGATGAACGGGAGAGGGGAATGGCGGCCCAAATCGCCTCCTACCCCTCCAGCGCAGGACGTCTAGCCCTCTGCCCCTCCCTGCTTTGTGATGTACTTAGAAAGACACGGCCTCAGGCCGCGACGGACAGCATGGAACAGGACGGATGGGAAGAGACGGCTCTCCACCCTGCGGGCTCTTTTCAAAACCCATACTCCCAGACTCGTCTCGAGAAAACAGCAGCCCACCCCAGACTATCTGCAACACACCTTGCCAGCGGAGCTTCTCCAAACTGCTGGTCACGAGAAACAGGAGGCGGCTGGAAACCGTCCCCCACCCGCTGCAGGTGGGAGGAGGCTGACGGCCTCCAGGGGCTCAGAACGAAGATGAGGCCAGCCTGTGCCAAGGGTGCCCCCTTGGCTTGGTGGGGTGGGGGGGTGCTTTGAGCTGTGTAAGGCAGGAGGAGGGGTATCTAGGGGAAGGGTCTACACTCTCTGCACCATCAGAACGTCTCTGTAAATCTGACGCCATCCTGAAACGTAAATAAGCTTATTTTTAAAGAGAAGGGGAGTGCGACCCCTGTTTGGCCAGTGGGGTCACCGCAGAGCAGAGGCACTGGACACCACGGGCAGGCGGCGCCCTGCTCTGGCTCTCAGTCTGTGCCCGGGTGGCATGGCCGTCCTGCCCGCCTGGCGGGGCTGGGGTTCCCTCTCCCAGGCTCTGGGGTCACCGCAACCGTGCGCCGCTCACCCTCACTGCCCCGCCCTCTATAAAGCTTATTGACCTGGGGTCCCCACACCCTCACAGCCTCTGTGGACGCCTGGTGTTGTGTGCGGACCTTGGGCAGGGCCGCCAGCCCGGCTCTGACACCTGCCGATGCAGACGCAGCACCAGCCTCGGCCGCTTCTCGGTGCAGTGGGTCAGCGGCGGCACTGGAGCCGGGGCTGCAGGTGCCGGGGCTGCAGGTTCCGGGGCTGCAGGTTCCGGGGCTGCTGGTTCCGGGGCTGCAGGTTCCGGGGCTGGAGCCGGGAGGTGCTGTCCCAACCGGGCGGTCTGGCCCCACGTGGAGTGCGGGTCAGAGGGAGCACCCCGGTTCCCGGTAGGAGAGGCAGGTGTGAGGACCCCCCTTCATCTTCTGCCCCCCACACTTACTTTCCACTCTGTCCTGAAGCTTTTAGGAAGATGACGCCACCCCTCCCGCTGTTCAGAGAATGTTCTGCTGGGCAGCTCTGCCCGTGCCCCGCAAACGCAGAGACACGTGGAGTGGGAGGGGAGAGTGTAGAGAGACCAACAGCCGTTCATCTTGCTGCTTAAGAAAAGGCACGAGCAAGTGTCCTTCAAAGAGAAACCCGCACCCTGGTATTCACTGTGGCAGTGTGAGCGACAGCCGAGACACGAGCAAGCTAAATGCTCGTCCACAGACAACGGACGAGGACGGGTAAGGAGTCCCCGGGCGGCCCCCTGTTTAGGGCTGCAGGATTCACAGCCGCGGCCTGGGTTCAGTCCCTGGTTGGGGGCCTGAGATCCCACAAGCCACATGGCAGAGAGGAAGGAAAAGAGATGTGGTACATATATATGATGGACTATTATTCAGCCATAAAAACAGACTGGAACAACGCTATGTGCAGCAACGCGGACGGGCCTCAGGATCATCAGACTAAGTGGAGTCAGTCAGACAGAGACACACGTTTCAGTGTGATCTCGCTGGTATGCGGAGTCCACAATACGACACAGTGAGCTCAACCTATGAAACAGAAAGAGACTCAGACACGGCGAGCAGACAGACTGGCTGCCGGGCACAGGGGCGTGGGGGAGGCGGGCTGGGAGCCCGGGGTGAGTGGGCGCAGATGACTCCTCACCGGAGGGAAGCCCCCAGGTCCTGCTGCGTGGCACAGGGAACTGTATGCAGCATCCTGCGCTGAACCACAGTGGAAAAGAGTGGAAAAAGGTGCGCGCGCACACACACACACACACACACACTCGCTGAGTCAGTTTGTTGTAAATTGTTCAGCTCAGTTCAGTCGCTCAGTCAGGTCCGGCTCTGCGATCCCATGAACCGCAGCACAGCAGGCCTCCCTGTCCATCACCAACTCCCGGAGTTCACTCAGACTCACGTCCGTTGAGTCGGTGATGCCATCCAGCCATCTCATCCTCTGTCGTCCCCTTCTCCTCCCACCTTCAATCTTTCCCAGCATCAGAGTCTTTTCAAATGAGTCAGCTCTTCGCATCAGGTGGCCAAAGTGTTGGAGTTTCAGCTTCAACATCAGTCCTTCCAATGAATACTCAGGACTGATCTCCTTTAGGATGGACTGGTATAAGTTGTTAACACAATGTAAACTGTTGTAACACAGCATTGTAAATCAACTATACCTCAATAAAATAAATTAAAAAAAAAAGAAAAGGCGCGATTGGCTACTTGGGCCAGGCTTACAACATCAACTTGAAGAGTTTTAAAGTCTCTTTCTAAAATGAACAGCTTTTACAGTTAAAGCAGCCGCACATCGAGGGGCCACCTCAGTGGCTTCATTTGCTTCTGGGGTCTCCCCATGGCTGTTTGGCAAGGGTTGTGCACTGAGCCCTGCCCAGCACCCATGCCCAGAGGCTGAGAACTCGCCCGTGCCAAGCACTGGGGATGTGCCGGTGGACTGGAACAGCCTCAGTGCCACAGCCCGTGGGCGCAACACAGGGCCCAGAAAAGGACTGTGCCCCACAGTGGGGGCCGAGTCCTGCGGTGGGTGGGCACAGCTGTGTGCAAGAAATGCCGAGAGTGAGGCAGGTCCGGCAGACTTCCTGAGGAGGGGCCCCTCGGAGCCTGGAGGTTGGCAGCAGGAGCCGGGGAAAGCGAGTCAGGGGAGAGGACAGGCGTTCCCAGCAGAGCAAACAGCTTCTGCAAAGGCCTTGCGGCAGGAAGGAGCTTGGCGGGCCCGAGGGGCTGGGAGGCAGTCAGTGTGCCCAGGACGAGGTGGGCTGGAGCGAGGCGCTGCAGGGCTTTGAGGAGCCGGCAGCGGCAATGAGGTGGCCCTCCAGGGGCTCAGTGGGAGCCAGAGGCTGCTGCAATTGCACCAGAAAAAGGAGGGACCAGACATCCTGGATACAGGAATGGCGACCCACCCCAGGATCTTGCCTGGAAAATTCCATGAACAGAGGGGCCTGGCGGGCTACGGTCCATGGGGCCAACAAGAGCTGGACAGGACTGAGAGGCCACAGAACAGCAAGACCCCAGAGTGAAAGCGGGGGGCAGACTCCACGGGGCTCGGAGGCCGACTGGATGCAGGGGCGGGAATCAAGGGTGGCTCCACTCGCTGTTGGGGTGTTTGGGGGAAAGTGGGGCCCCATGAGCCTGCCCTTCCCCTGCCACCTCCCAGATCCTGCTGCTCAGTCCTAAGCTCACCCCGGGGGCCCGCGGCCGGGGCCCCCTGCCCAGGCCCTGCACCTCTATACCCAGGCACCTCTCATTACCCTGCACCCCCGTGATGTCAGCTCTGTTTCCACCCTGGCCTCCCACACAAAGAAACCGCGACTCAGCGGGCAGCTGGGATTCAAACTCGGATCTGGGCGGCTGCAAAACTCATGCCTGCTCTCCAGGGTTGCACGTGCTGCTGATAGAGGGCCGATGTCTGGGGAACACCACTCCGAACCCCCTTCCCTGCCCCAGCCTCCTGCCCAGGCAGCATGCGGGGTGCACGTGCTGGAGAATCACTTTTCTTCTTGTGTAAGGGGATGGTCTGCGAGCTACCCACCTCTTTGATATTATTTTGGCGATTACGCTTGGTATTTTGAAGACCGACTTTCTTAAAGGTGAAAGTGGCTCTCTTCCATCCTTCCAAAGGTGGAGAGAACTCAGAACGCTCTGGTCTCATCCCCTCGCCGCCCCCCAAACCCCTCTCCTTAGATGATTCAGGATCACATCAGCTTCCAGGGAGAGAAGCCCAAACACCACACCTTAGACAAAACTGGGCTTTCCTTCTCTGCTGTGGAAACAGAGTCTGGGGAATGCGGTCAGGGCTGGGTGGATGGGGGCGTTCCTGCAGATGGCAGGACAAGGGCGCTGTGTGCCCCCGTGCAGGGGGAGCATGGCACTTGAGGTCACCCACCGTCCACACTCAGCGGCGTCCCCCACAAGCTCTCAGCTCCCTGGCTCACCGTCGCGCGCAGTGGCCTCCGGCCCTCCGGGTTTAGCGTCCTCTCACTGGAGTGTACCCGCGTGGTCTGAGCGAGGCCTGTCATGCTGAGGGCTCTCGCGTCGGTCTGCACAAGCCTCTGCCCCGTGAGCAGCAAGACGTCGCCCGCTGTGCCCTCTGTAGGCGGCTNCACGTGCTGCTGATAGAGGGCCGATGTCTGGGGAACACCACTCCGAACCCCCTTCCCTGCCCCAGCCTCCTGCCCAGGCAGCATGCGGGGTGCACGTGCTGGAGAATCACTTTTCTTCTTGTGTAAGGGGATGGTCTGCGAGCTACCCACCTCTTTGATATTATTTTGGCGATTACGCTTGGTATTTTGAAGACCGACTTTCTTAAAGGTGAAAGTGGCTCTCTTCCGTCCTTCCAAACGTGGAGAGAACTCAGAACGCTCTGGTCTCATCCCCTCGCCGCCCCCCAAACCCCTCTCCTTAGATGATTCAGGATCACATCAGCTTCCAGGGAGAGAAGCCCAAACACCACACCTTAGACAAAACTGGGCTTTCCTTCTCTGCTGTGGAAACAGAGTCTGGGGAATGCGGTCAGGGCTGGGTGGATGGGGGCGTTCCTGCAGATGGCAGGACAAGGGCGCTGTGTGCCCCCGTGCAGGGGGAGCATGGCACTTGAGGTCACCCACCGTCCACACTCAGCGGCGTCCCCCACAAGCTCTCAGCTCCCTGGCTCACCGTCGCGCACAGTGGCCTCCGGCCCTCCGGGTTTAGCGTCCTCTCACTGGAGTGTACCCGCGTGGTCTGAGCGAGGCCTGTCATGCTGAGGGCTCTCGCGTCGGTCTGCACAAGCCTCTGCCCCGTGAGCAGCAAGACGTCGCCCGCTGTGCCCTCTGTAGGCGGCTCTCCAGCGTCTCCGTCGCCGCTGCCGGGAGCCCTGCCCTGCTCCTCTGTAGGTGAGCCTTCCTTCCCACCGGCTGCTGACTTTCATCTGACTGCTCCCTGCACCCTGCCCTCCTCCTCCTCTTCATCAAAGCCAGTCTCTCCAGGGCCCCCTGGCTTCCAAAGAGCCAGGCTCCAGACCAGGGGCATCTCCCGTGGGTCGAGTCGCCCCCGTCCGTTTCTGCATCCGCCCCGTCAGCCATCCATCCAAACAAGGGTCCCCAGCAGCTTTCAGATATTCTCAGTGTTGAGGTGAGGCTCACCATCGTGACCGCTTTACAGCAACGTGTGCGTGGGAGCGCGCAGTTGCCTCAGCTGTGCCGGCTCTTGCGATCCTACGGACTGTAGCCCGACAGGCTTCTGCCGCCCCAGGGCTCTCCAGGCAGAGACACTGGAGCGGGCCGCCGAGGCCGCTTCCAGAGGGTCGTCCCCACCCAGAGCTTGAACCTGGGCCTCCTGGAACTCCTGCACTGCGGGCTGCTTCTTTACCTCTGAGCCGCCGAGGAAGCCCTGCGGTGAATGACCTCTGCCAAATCCAGGTGCCTGTTCGTTACCCCAGAGAACCCCCAGCCCAGTAAGCAGTCACTCCCCTCCCTGGCCCTCCAGCCCATGGCGACCCCTAGCCTACCTTCTGTCTGTGGACTCACCTACTACGGATATTTCCAGTTAAATCCTACAGTAAGTCATCTTTTATTTCTGGCCTCCCTCACTTAGCACAACGGCTTCCAAGTTTATCTTTGTTGTAGCATGTATCAGTACTTGGCTCGTTTTCAGGGCTAAATAACACTCCGCTT
>SJYB01007458.1:0-16958 GCA_006408585.1 Antidorcas marsupialis
ATCCTGAAAGAGATCAACCCTGGGATTATTTGGAAGGAATGATACTAAAGGTGAAACTCCAGTACTTTGGCCACCTCATGAGAAGAGCTGACTCATTGGAAAAGGCTCTGATCCTGGGAAGGATTGGGGGCAGGAGGAGAAGGGGACGACGGAGGATGAGATGGCTGGATGGCATCACTCACTTGATGGACATGAGTCTGAGTGAACTCTGAGAGATGGTGATGGACAGGGAGGCCTGGCGTGCTGTGATTCATGGGGTAGCAAAGAGTCGGACACGACTGAGTGACTGAACTGAACTGAACTGAACACATATATACAAAATTTAGAAAGATAGTAATGATAAGCCTATATGTGAGAGAGCAAAAGAGACAGAGCTGTATCAGTCTTTTGAACTCTGTGGGAGAAGACAAGGGTGGGATGACCTGAGAAAATAGCATTAAAACATGTATATTATCATATGTGAAATAGATCACCAGTCCAGGTTTCATGCATGAGACAAGGTGCTCAGGGCTGATGTACTGGGATGACCCTGAGGGATGAGATGGGGAGGGCTGTAGGAGGGGTGTTCAGGATGNGTGGGATGACCTGAGAAAATAGCATTAAAACATGTATATTATCATATGTGAAATAGATCACCAGTCCAGGTTTCATGCATGAGACAAGGTGCTCAGGGCTGATGTACTGGGATGACCCTGAGGGATGAGATGGGGAGGGCTGTAGGAGGGGTGTTCAGGATGGGGAACACCTGTAAACTCATGGCTGATTCATGTCAGTGTATGGCAAAAACAACTACAATGTTGTAAAGTAATTAAAATAAAATTAAAATTTATTAAAATTAAATAAAATAATTAAAATAAAACAAACAAACAAAAAACCAACAACAACAACAAAAATAACTAAACAAACTGATCACATGGACCACACCTTTGTCTAACTCAATGAAAGTATAAGCCATACCTTGTAAGGCCACCCGAGATGGACGGATCATTGTGGAGAGTTCTGACAAAACGTGGTCCACTGGAGAAGGGGATGGCAAACCGTTTCAGCATTCTTGCCTTGAGAATCCCATGAACAGCATGAAAAGGCAAACATAGGACATTCAAAGATGAACTCCCCAGGTCGATAGATGCCCAATATGCTACTGGAGATCAGAGGAGAAATAACTCCAAAAGGAATGAAGAGATGGAGACAAAGCAAAAACAACACCCATCTGTGGATGTGAGTGGTGATGGAAATAAAGTCTGATTCTATAAAGAGCAATAATGCATAAGACCCTGGAATGTTAGGTCCATAAATCAAGGCAAGTTGGAAGTGGTCAAACAAGAGATGGCAAGACTGAGCATCAACATTTAAGGAATCAGGGAACTAAATTGGACTGGAATGGATGAATTTAACTCAGATGACCATTATATCTACTACTGTGGGCAAGAAATGGAGTAGCCATCATAGTCAACAAAAGAGTCTGAAATGCAGTACTTGGATGCAATCTCAAAAATGACAGAATGATCTCTGTTCATTTCCAAGGCAAACTGTTCAGTATCATAGTAATCCAAGTCTATGACCTGATCAGTAATGCTGAAGAAGCTGAAGTTGAACGGCTCTATGAAGACCTACAAGACCTTCTAAAACTAACTCCCCCCAAAATGTCCTTTTCATTATAGGGCACTGGAATGCAACAGTAGGGAGTCAAGAGATACCTGGAGTAACAGGCAAATTTGACCGTGGAGTACAAAATGAAAAGAACGCACTGGTCATAGCAAACACCCTCTTCCAACAACACAAGAGAAGACTCTACATATGGACATCATGAGATGGTCAATACTGAAATCAAATTAATTACATTCTTTGCAGCCAAAGATGGAGAAGCTCTTTACAGTCAGCAAAAGCATGACCAGGAGCTGACTGTGGCTTAGATCATATATTCCTTATTGTCAAATTCAGACTTAAATTGAAGAATATAGGGAAAACCACTAGGCCATTCAGGTAGGACCTAAATGAAATCCCTTTGGATTTTACAGTGTTAAGTGACAAATGGATTCAAGAGACTAGATCTGATAGAGTGCCTGAAAAATGATGTACAAAGGTTGGTGACATTGTGCAGGAGGCAGTGATCAAGGCCATTCTCAACAAAAAGAAATGCAAAAAAGCAAAATGGTTGTCTGAGGAGGTCTTACAAATAGCTGAGGAAAGAAGAGAAGCTGCAGGCAAGGAGAAAAGGAAAGATGTAGCCATGTGAATGCAGAGTTCCAAAGAATAGCAAGGTGAGATAAGAAAGCCTTCCTCAGTGATCGATGAAAGAAATAGAAGAAAACAATAGAATGGGAAAGACCAGAAATTTCCTCAAGAAAATTAGAGACACCAAGGGAACATTTCATGCAAAGATGGGCACAATAAAGGACAGAAATCATAGGGACCTAACAGAAGCAGAAGATATTAAGATGAGGTGGCAAGAATACACAAAAGAGCTATACAAATAAGATCATAATCCAGATAATCACAATAATGTGATCCCTCACCTTGAGCCAGACATCCTGGAATGGAAAGTCAAGTGGGCCTTAGGAGGCATCACAATGAACAAAGCAAGTGGAGGTGATGGAATTACAGTTGATCTATTTCAAATCCTAAAAGATGAAAATGCTGTGAAAATGCTGTACTCAGTATACCAGCAAATTTGGAAAGCTCAACAGTGGCCACAGGACTGGGAAAGCTCAGTTTTTATTTCAATCCCAAAGCAAAGCAATGCCAAAGAATATTCAAACTACCACACAATTGCCCTCATCTCACATGCTAACAAAGTAATGCTCAAAATTCTCCAAGCCAGTCTTCAACAGTACTTGAAACATGAATTTTCAGATATTCAAGCTGGATTTAAAAAAGGCAGAGGAACCAGAAACCAAATTGCCAACATCTATTGGTTTATAGAAAAAGCAAGAGAATTCCAGAAAAACATATACTTTTGCTTTATTGATTGTGCCAAAGCCTTCGTGTGGATCACAACAAACTGTGGAAAATTCTTAAAGAGATGGGAATACCAGACCATCTAACCGGTCCTGAGAAATCTGTATGCAGGTCAAGAAGCAACAGTTCGAATTGCACATGGAACAACAGATTGGTTCCAAATCAGGAAAGGAGTATATCAAGACTGTATATCGTCGCCCTGCTTATTTAACTTATATGCAGAGTACATCATGAGAAATGCTGGGCTGGACGAAGCACAAGCTGGAATCAAGATTGCCGGGAGAAATATCAGTAACCTCAGATATACGTATGACACCATCCTTATGGCAGAAAGTGAAGAGGAACTAAAAAGCCTCTTGATGAAAGTGAAAGAGGAGAGTGAAAGTTGGCTTAAAGCTTAAATTTCAGAAAACTAAGATGATGGCATCTGTTCCCATNATGGAACAACAGATTGGTTCCAAATCAGGAAAGGAGTATATCAAGACTGTATATCGTCGCCCTGCTTATTTAACTTATATGCAGAGTACATCATGAGAAATGCTGGGCTGGAAGAAGCACAAGCTGGAATCAAGATTGCTGGGAGAAATATCAGTAACCTCAGATATACGTATGACACCATCCTTATGGCAGAAAGTGAAGAGGAACTAAAAAGCCTCTTGATGAAAGTGAAAGAGGAGAGTGAAAGTTGGCTTAAAGCTTAAATTTCAGAAAACTAAGATGATGGCATCTGTTCCCATCACTTCATTGCAAATAGATGGAGAAACAACAGAAACAGTGAGATAATTTATTTTCTTAGGATCCAAAATCACTGCAGATGGTGGCTGCAGCCATGAAATTAAAAGATGCTTGCTCCTTGGAAGAAAAACTATGATCAACCTAGACAACATATTCAAAAGCAAAGACATTAGTTTGCCAACAAAGGTCTGTCTAGTCAAGGCTATGGTTTTTCCAGTAGTCATATAGGAATGTGAGAGTTGGACTATAAGAGAGCTGAGTGCCAAAGAATTGATGCTTTTGAACTGTGATGTTGGAGAAGACTCTTGAGAGTCCCTTGGACTGCAAGGAGATCAAACCATTCCATCCTAAAGGAAATTAGTCCTGAATATTCATTGGAAGGCCTGATGCTGAAGCTGAAACTCCAATACTTTGGCCACCTGATGTGAAGAACTGACTCAATGAAAAAGACTCTGATGCTGGGAAAGGCAGAAGGAGAAGTGGGTGGCAGAGGATGAGATGGTTGATGGTATCACCATTCTATAGACATAGGTTTGAACAAGCTCTGGGAGTTGGTGATGGACATTGAGGCCTGGAGTGCTGCAGTCCATGGGGTAGCAGAGTTGAACACGACTGAGTTACTGAACTGAATGACATGTTTCACCTACATTTGTCATTCAGTATCAAACAATATCTTGCTGATAGATGCTTTTATACTGCATCATTTTGAGCAATAATTTTTATCTTTCCTAATGAAATTTTTGCGGGTATCCCCTCTTCTCCTGAGGTGGATAGAGTGGAAGAAATAAGAGAAGCACTTGCAGTTCCAGTTCTCGGTCACTACATCCCATGCCTGGTAGTGTAAGTAGCTGTTTGTCTCATCACTCATGTCTTTACAACACGTCCCAAGAAAGGTGAGGACAGTACCAGAATTATTCCCTTTTGGGAGACAAGTAATATTTACAAATTTTCTATAGACATGATCTATTCTGTTTTCATACCAGCCTGGTAAGGTATATATTATTATTATTCAAATTTTGCAGATGAGAAACTTAAAATCTCACAGAGTTTGAATTATTTTTGTAGGGATGTGCAATACATGGGTAGTGAACCCCTAAATAAAGTCCATGTTTTCTTTCTCAAAACTTCATTCTTGTCTTTTACTCCCTAGAGGAATACAAATATAAGAGTAGTATTAAAATAGTTTGCCTCTCATCTATAAAACTGGAAGGATTGCAAATGTCAAGTACCTAGCAACTCACATATTAATAGAGCAATTAACGCAGCTGATAGAAATGGACAGAGAGCAACCATTCTAGAAGCTAAATTTGGAGTTTAAACTCTTATTTGGCATATTTGCTAGATAATTGCCTGATGTTATTACCATTTCACCCTCAAATATGTTTTCTGTTACTGCTAATGAGTGTTAAAGTGGTGTACAAGGAGACTGGTGGAAATGTCACACTCTCCTAGAGCTTAAGCTTGCTACTGGGTTTTGATGCAGTATCCCAAACACTTGTGGGGCTAAATAACTTACATACAGGTTATCCTGGGTGTTGCCAGGGACACAGAAAATACAAAAACAGTATCTATTAGACTCATAAAGAACTTTGTACATAACAAGTGATATCCTGATTTTATGTGCTTGTGTCATGGCAAAATTAAATTTAGCGCCATTAAGTCAAAGGAAATACTAATGAAAACTTATTACCTAATAATATTTGCAAAACCTTGACAGATATTGGAACGTGGGAGTGGACCTGATCCTCATTCAGGGCATAACAGCTGTAAGAGGGCTAGTAAAGCATGGTCTTCACAGAAAATTGCTTATCAGTATGAAGTTAATTACCTCTTGGAGGACATTGACAAAAGTGGCATTGACAATAGCAGAAAAGCAGAGGGCCTTGGAAATCATGCTGTTTACTTGTTTGGAGGAACAGATAAAGAGAGGTGTAAAATGAAATCTTGCCACACTGTATACACCCCCCTTTCTCTGCTTCTGTCCATTCTAAGACTGAAATGGTAGCCATTCTTAACTGGGTATGATTCAGTCACGTTTTAGAATCCTTTAAATGTTTATCCTGAGTTTTGAGATAGAAGGAATTTGAAGATTTGTGTTGTAATAAACAAACTGATTGGTAAAACAACTTTATTTGATTTCTGAAGAATGTTTAAAAAAACCTTTTGAAGCTCCCCCTGATCTTTTTTGCCTAATTTAGCTTCTTGATCATACACGATATTTCCCTTCTTTTATTATAGAACATATCTCTCTGCAATGTATTCAATTTCTTCACATATAAGTCTACCGGATACGACTGTGAACTCTTGGAGATGTAGGATCAACATCCATCAATCTTCATAGCTCCAGCACCTGCCACACTATTTGCTACTGGATAAATGTTTATTAAACCATTATGTAATAAATGAATGTTTATTAAACAATTATGTAACAAATAAATGAACAAACTAATTTTAAGTAGGTATAAATTAAAACAATGCATTATGTAACTATGGTATCATACGTAACTGAAGTGAAAAATGCTTTAGTTATTCTCATTTTCCTGTGGACTTCATGAAAGACAGGGACATTCATTCCAAAATAACATAATTATATAATTTTAGTAATAAATGAATATATTCATATTGACAGAGTAAGTGATTTAATTAATCAAAAACAATGTATAATGCTCTAATGTATTAAGCTAAAGAAAAATTTCTTACGAAAAGCACATTTTTCCTCTATTTAAGTTGGCATTTCAGTTTTCTCAAAAGTTGGATCAGTGATAATCCCATCTGTAGTATAGATAATTGAATAAAATACTTATCAATTGAATTATGTCCTGAGAAGCCAAAATCATATACTTTATTCTGTGTAAATGAGGCTATAAAAGAAATTGGCATTTCAATGATTTCATTTTGACTTGCCAGTGATGACACTGGATGATGGCTTATGTATATTTTTGCTACCCTAAAATGGGGATTATGGAGGAAACGGGATCTTGATATANTCTGTAGTATAGATAATTGAATAAAATACTTATCAATTGAATTATGTCCTGAGAAGCCAAAATCATATACTTTATTCTGTGTAAATGAGGCTATAAAAGAAATTGACATTTCAATGATTTCATTTTGACTTGCCAGTGATGACACTGGATGATGGCTTATGTATATTTTTGCTACCCTAAAATGGGGATTATGGAGGAAACGGGATCTTGATATAATTTACCTGTTTCAAGAGCCAGCTTTTAATGAATGAAATGGGATCCATTATTTTTTTCTTGTTTTTCCCCTGCAGACCATTACATTTGCTCTACATGAACTGAGGAGAACATTCAGGGATTTGTGGCATAAACTGAAATTTTTATAACCTGAATTGACTTTTCAAGTTCAGGCAGCAACATTCAGGATATTTCATTGACACTTATGAATTTCCTATGGCTGCTAGCACACACCTGCTATTAATTTCTACAGTTTACAGTGAGGCTATTTTCTAGGTCACAGGGGTCTGTAGAAAGTTGTTGCTGACAAAATTTCTGAAAAGAAGAGAAAAAGTGTAAAGAATAAAGACACCACAAGATTTTCCCAGATCCTTGATGATGTTGGCTGTTGAAAGATTCTTCATCACTGATTTTCAATCTGTCTTCAGTGATGATGAACAATTCAAATGGAGGGGGTGGAGGATGACCATATCATTGGCTGGAGCAGAGATGGTGTGATTTTAGGAATGATCTAGAAGAAACTGCTTGGAATGAAAGAGAGCAATGAGTACAGGAATGCATGTGGTCCAAACGTCTGTTTCCATGGGAGATGGGCAGTGCGGTACACACTTTTACATTGGTAAGATATTGAAAGCAAGATAAGTTTCTGAGACTAGATGTACAAAGACATTTAAAGCTATAATGAAAACTGCAATTGAAATGAAAACTAATAGAAAATATTATCACTAGTACCATGAATAAGAAAGTGGTATGGAACAATCACTGAAAGCTTTGAGGTTTGTTCTTTTACTAGTTGTATGACATCAAATATATTACTTAATCTTAGTGGATTTCAGTCTGCTCATCTATAAAATGATAATGAGGTTAGTATCTACTTCAGATAATAGTTTTGAGGGTTAAGTAGAATAGTCCACACTGAATATTTCTTCAAAAAATATGAAAGACTTAAGAAAATTTAGTTGTTAGTTTGTAATATTGTGTTAGTTGTAATATTTGTTAGTTGTAATATTATGATTACATTGGAAGACAAGATGTAGAGTTGTTTTCAGTTTTTAGAACTCTAAAGAGAGAATGCAAACATTACTGAGTTTATACAGTTGTCCAAAGAATAGAAAAACAGTTCACGTTATATATGATTAATCCAATAAGAAATTCAAATTTATTTTGCTAACAATGGCTTTATTAATATTAACAGAGTTTTTTTTTTCTTCTCNACATTGGAAGACAAAATGTAGAGTTGTTTTCAGTTTTTAGAACTCTAAAGAGAGAATGCAAACATTACTGAGTTTATACAGTTGTCCAAAGAATAGAAAAACAGTTCACATTATATATGATTAATCCAATAAGAAATTCAAATTTATTTTGCTAACAATGGCTTTATTAATATTAACAGAGTTTTTTTTTTCTTCTCCAGTCTCTTTCTTTCTTTTTTTTAAATATAACAGAGTTTTTAGAGTGGTATTTTTTTGGAGCGCAGTTGATTAGCAGAGTTGTGTCAAGTGTACACCAAAGTGATTCAGTTACACATATACAGGTATCTATTCTTTTTCAATTTTTTTCTCATTTAGGTTATTACAGAATATTGGTCCACATTCCTTGTGCTATACAGTAGGTCTTTGTTGGTTTTGTATTTTAAATATAGCTGTGTGTACAGGTCAGTCCCAAACTCCCAAAGTCCCTCTCTCCCACCCTTCCCCATCGCAACCATAAATTCATTCTCTAAGTTTGTGAGTCTGTTTCCATTTTGTAAATAGGTTCATTTGTAGTATATTTTTTAGATTCCATATATAAGGAATATTGTATGATATTTATCTTTCTCTGTCTGGCTTACTTCATTTAGTATTGTAATATCCAGGTCCATCCATGTTGCTGCAAGTGGCATTATTTCATTGTTTTTGATGGCTGAGTAATATTCCATGGAATATATATATATATATATATATATATATATAATATTCCTTATCCATTCATCTATCAATGGAAATTTAGGTTGCTTCCATGTCTTGGTAATTGTAAACAAAACTGCAGTGACTACTTGGGTGAATGCATCCTTTGAACCACATTTTCCTCTGGATATATATAACTAGGAATGAAATTGCTGGATCATATGGTAGCTCTATTTTTATTTTTTATTTTTAGGGAACCTCCATTCTATTCCATGTAGTGACCATAGCAGTGACATTCCCATCACCAGTGTAGGAGGGTTCCCTTCTCTCCACACCCCTCCAGCATTCATTGTAGATATTTTGATAATGGCCATCCTGACTGGTGTGAGGTAATGATATCTCATTGTATTTTTCATTTGCATTTCTTTAATATTAGTGATGTTGAGCATCTTTTCTTGTGCCTCTTGGGCATCTGTACATCTTCTTTGGAGGAATCGCTGTTTAAATTTTCTGACAAGCTTCTGATTGAATTGTTTGTTTGTTTTTGATATTGAGCTACATAAAATTTTTGTATATTTTAGAGATTAATCCCTTGTCAATTGCTTCCTTTCTAAATATTTTCTCCCACTTTAAGGTTTGTATTTTTGTCTTGTTTATAGTTTCCTTTGCTGTTCAAAAGCTTTTAAGTTTAATCAGGTCTCATTTGTTTATTTTTGTTTTCGTTAATTTAGGAGATAGGTCCAAAAAGATCTTGCTGTGTTCTGCTTAAGAGTTATATAGTGTCCACCCTTAAATTTAGGCCTATAATAGATTTTGAGCTTAATTTTGTATATGCTGTTAGTGAGTGTTATAATTTCATTCTTCTACATGTAACTCTCCTGTTTTCTAGCTTCCACTTATTGAAGACACTGTTTTCTACATTGTATATTCTTGTCTTGTTTATCATAGATTAGGTGCATAGGTTGTCTCTGGACTTTCCATCTTGTGCCAATGATCTATGTTTCTGTTTTTTATGCTAGTACAATACTGTTTTGATGACTGTAGCTTTGTGGTATACTCTGAAGACAGGGTGCCTGATTCTCCTAGCTGTTTTTCTTTCTCAGGATTGTTTTGGATATTTGTGGTCTCTTGCTTCCATAAGAATTTTGAGTTTTTTTTGTTCTAGTTCTGTGAAAAATGCTATTAGTAATTTGATAGGGATTGCATTGAATCTGTCAATTGCCTTGGGTAGTATAGTCATTTTGACAATATTTATTGTTTCAATTGAAGAACATGGTTTAGTTATTCTAAGTTTTTTATACTTTTTGATGCAATGGTAAATGAGATTGTTTCCCTAATTTCTCTTTCTGATCTTTCATTGTTAGTGTATAGAAATGCAACCCATTTCTGTGTTAATTTTGTATTCTGCAACTCTACTGAATTTATTAATGAGCTCTAGCAGTCTTCTGGTTGCATATTTACAATTTTCTATGTAGAGTTTCATGTCATCTGCAAATAGTGATGGTATTACTTGTTTTTCAGTTGGATTCCTTTTATTTCTCTTCTCTGATTGCTGGGTAGGACTTTCAAAACTATGTTGAATAAATTAGAACATNTCTGGTTGCATATTTACAATTTTCTATGTAGAGTTTCATGTCATCTGCAAATAGTGATGGTATTACTTGTTTTTCAGTTGGATTCCTTTTATTTCTCTTCTCTGATTGCTGGGTAGGACTTTCAAAACTATGCTGAATAAATTAGAACATAGTAGTGAGAGTGGACATCCTTGTCTTGTTCCTGAGGTTAGAGGCAATGCTTTCGGCTTTTCACTTTTCAGTATGAAGTTAGCTGTAGGTTTATTATGTGTGCTTGTGTGTCTAGTCACTCAGTTGTGTCTGACTCTTTGGGACCCCATGTACTATAGCCTGCAAGGCTCATCTGTCTGTGAAATTCTCCAGGCAAAATACTGGAATGGGGTGTCATTCCCTTCTCCAGGGATCTTCCCATCCCAGTTCTCCTGCACTGAATCTTCAAAGAATCTCTCAGATTCTTTACCATATGAGCCACCAGGCAAGCCCAGGTTTGTTATACATGGCCTTTATTATATTATTGGGTTCCCTCTGAGCCTGCTATCTAGAGACAGTTTTTTAATCATAAAAAAGTGGGTGTTAAGTTTTGTCAAAAGCTTTTTCTCCATCTATTGAGATGATTATAGTGTTTTTAATCTTCTATTTGTTGAGATGATGTATCACACTGACTGATTTGTGGATATTGAAAAATCCTTGTATCCTTGAGATAAACCCCATTTGATCATAGTGTATGACTCATTTAACATATTGTTGGATTCAAAGTGCTAGTATTTTGTTGAGGACTTTTGGATCTATGTTCACTAGTGTTATTGGCCTGCCATTTTCTTTTTTTGTGATATTTTCGATTTTGGTATCAAGATGAGGGTAGGCTCATAGAAAGAGCTGGAAAGTGTTTCTTCCTTCCCATCTTTTTTGGAGTAGTTTGAGAAGGAATTGTGTTAATTCTTCTCTAAATGTTTGATAGAATTTGCCTGTGAAGCCATATGGGATGGGGGTTTTGTTTATTGGAGGATTTAATCACATTTTCAATTTCNTTCGATTTTGGTATCAAGATGAGGGTAGGCTCATAGAAAGAGCTGGAAAGTGTTTCTTCCTTCCCATCTTTTTTGGAGTAGTTTGAGAAGGAATTGTGTTAATTCTTCTCTAAATGTTTGATAGAATTTGCCTGTGAAGCCATATGGGATGGGGGTTTTGTTTATTGGAGGATTTAATCACATTTTCAATTTCAGTACTAGTAATTGGTTTGTTCATATTTTCTATTTCTTTCTTTTTCATTCTTGGGTGATGGTATCTTTAAATAATTTGTCCATTTCTTCCAGGTTATCTACTTTACTCACATATTGTTGCTTGTAGTAGTCTCTCTTGCTCCTTTGTATTTCTGTGATGTCCATTGTAACTTCTCTGCTTTCATTTCTAATTTTATTGAGTTGAGCCTTTTCCCTTTTTGTCCAGGTGAGCTTGGCTAAAGCTTACTTTATTTATTCTTCTTCTCAGAGAACTAAATTTCGGTTTCATTGATCTTTGCTACTATTTTCTTTGTCTCTATTTCATTTATTTCTGCTCTGATCTTTATGATTTGTTTCCTTCTACTAACAAGGTTTTGTTTGTTTCTCTTTCTCAGGTTGTGTTTATGNTTTGTCCAGGTGAGCTTGGCTAAAGCTTACTTTATTTATTCTTCTTCTCAGAGAACTAAATTTCGGTTTCATTGATCTTTGCTACTATTTTCTTTGTCTCTATTTCATTTATTTCTGCTCTGATCTTTATGATTTGTTTCCTTCTACTAACAAGGTTTTGTTTGTTTCTCTTTCTCAGGTTGTGTTTATGTTGTTATTTGATATTTTTCATGTTTGCTGAGAAAAGATAGTATTACTAAAACTTCCCTCTTAGAATTCCTTTTGCTACATCTGAAAGGCTTCAGACCATTGTATTTTCATTATCATATGTCTCTAGGTAACTTTTAATTTTCATTCTAATTTCTTCATTATTCATTTGTTGTTTAGTACATATATATATTTTTTGCCTCCATGTGTTTGTGTTTTTTTGTAGCTTTTTTCCCCCTTATAGTTGGTTTCTAATCCCATAGCACTGTAACTGGAAAAGATAAGATTTGTGCTTGATAAGATTTCAATTTTATTAAATTTGTTGAGACTTGCTTTGTGGCCCAACATTTGATTAGTCCTGGAGAATGTTGTATGTGCACTTAAGAAGAAGGTCTATTCTGCTGCTTGGGATGGAATGCTCCATAAGTATCAATTAATTTTTTCTAGTCTAATTTGTCATGTAAGGCCAGTGTTTCCTTACTGACCTTCTGTTTGGAAGATCTGTCCATTGATCCATTGGAGAAAGTGTGGTATTTAAAGTTCCCCACTATTATTGTGTTACTCATACTTTCTCCTTTTATTTAGTGTTTGCTTTATATATTGAAGTACTCCTATTTTGTGTGCATATATATGGTTACCATTGTTTTATCTTCTTCTTGGGGATTGAGCCCTTGGTAATTGCATAGTGTTCTTCTTTTCTCTTTTAATAGTCTTTCTTTTAAAGTCCATCTTGTTGGATATGAGTATTGCTACTTCTTCTTTCTTTTGATTTCAATTTGCATGGAATACCTTTTTTCCATCTGCTCACTTTGTGTCCCTTTATCTAAGGTTGGTGTCTTGTACATGGCACACGTACAGTTTTTGTTTTTGTATTCGTCCAGTCAGTCTGTATCTTTTGATTGGAACATTTAACCTATCATCATTTAAATTAATTATTGATATGTATGTTTCTATTGCCATTTTCTTGTTTTGGATTTGTTTTGGTGATTTTTTTCCTTCCCTTCTTCTTTGTTGTCTTCTCTTGTGATTTGATAACTAACTTTAGTGTTATGCTTGGACTTCTTTTCTTTATCTTTTCTTTTGTGTGTGTGTCTCTATTGTAGATTTTTGGTAGTGGTTACCATGTGTCCAACATTGAAGGTCAGGAATAGCAACGGTAAGGAGATACCCCTTGTCCACGGTAAGGAGCAGTGGCTGTGCTTTGCTGGAGCAGCTGTGAAGAGATACCCCACGCCCAAGGTAAGAGAAACCCAAGTAAGATGGTAGGTGTTGCAAGAGGGCATCAGAGGGCAGACACACTGAAACCATACTCACAGAAAACTAGTCAACCTAGTCACACTTGGGCCACAGCCTTGTCTAACTCAGTGAAACCAAGCCATGCCTGTGGGCCAACCCAATATGGGCAGGTCATGGTGGAGAGGTCTGACAAAATGTGGTCCACTAGAGAAGGGAATGGAAAGCCACATCAGTATTCTTGCCTTGAGAACCCCATGAACAGTATAAAAAAGCAAAATGATAGGATACCGAAAGAGGAAATCCTCAGGTCATTAAGTGCCCAATATACTACTGTAGATCAGTGGAGAAATAACTCCAGAAAAAATGAAAGGATGGAGCCAAAGCAAACACAATACCCCGCTGTGGATGTGACTGGTGATAGAAGCAAGATCCGATGCTATAAAGAACAATATTGCATAGGTATCTGGAATGTCAGGTCAATGAATCAAGGCAAATTGGAAGTGGTCAAACAAGAGATGGCAAGGGTGAATGTCAACATTCTAGGAATCAGTGAATTAAAATGGACTGGAATGGGTGAATTTTACTCAGATGACCATTGTATCTACTACTGTGGGCAGGAATCCCTCAGAAGAAATGGAGTAGCCATCATGGTCAACCAAAGAGTCTGAAATGCAGTACTTGGATGCAGTCTCAAAAACGACAGAATGATCTCTATTCATCTCCAAGGCAAACCATTCAATATCACAGTTATCCAAGTCTATGCTCCAACCAGTAATGCTGAAGAAGCTGAAGTTGAACGGTTTTATGAAGACCTGCAAGACCTTTTAGAACTAACACCCCAAAAGATGTTTTTTTTTTTAATTATAGGGGACTGGAATGCTAAAGTAGGAAGTCAAGAAACACCTGGACTAACAGGCAAATTTGGCCTTGGAATGCACAATGAAGCAGGGCAAAGACTAATAGAATTTTGCCAAGAAAATGCACTGGTCACAGCAAACACCCTCTTCCAACAACACAAGAGAAAACTCTACACATGGACATCACAAGATGGTCAACACCAAAATCTGATTGATTATATTCTCTGCAGCCAAAGATGGAGAAGCTCTATACAGTCAACAAAAACAAGACCAGGAGCTGAACTCCTTATTGCCAAATTCAGACTTAAATTGAAAAAAGTAGGGAAAACCACTAGACCATTCAGGTATGACCTAAATCAAATCCCTTATGATTGTACAGTGGAAGTGAGAAATAGATTTAAGGGCCTAGATCTGATACATAGAGTGCCTGATGAACTGTGGACAGAGGTTCGTGACATTGTACAGGAGATAAGGATCAAGACCATCTTCATGGAAAAGAAATACAAAAAAGCAAAATGGCTGTCTGGGGAGGCCTTAAAGTCACTGTGAAAAGAAGAGAGGCAGAAAGCAAAGGAGAAAAGGAAAGATACAAGCATCTGAACGCAAAGTTCCAAAGAATAGCAAGAAGAGATAAGAAAGCCTTCTTCAGCGATCGGTGCAAAGAAACAGAGGAAAAGAACAGAATGGGAAAGACTGGAGATCTCTTCAAGAAAATTAGAAATACCAAGGGAACATTTCATGCAAAAATGGGCTCGATAAAGGACAGAAATGATCTGGACCTAACAGAAGCAGAAGATATTAAGAAGAGGTGGCAAGAATACATGGAAGAACTGTACAGAAAAGATCTTCATGACCCAGATAATCATGATGTTGTTATCACTCATCTAGAGCCAGATATCTTGGAATGTGAAATCAAGTGGGCCTTAGAAAGCATCACTATGAACAAAGCTAGTGGAGGTGATGGAATTCCAGTGGAGCTGTTTCAAATCCTGAAAGATGATGCTGTGAAAGTGTTACACTCAATATGCCAGCAAATTTAGAAAACTCAACAGTGGCCATAGGACTGGAAAAGGTCAGTTTTCATTCCAATTCCAAAGAAAGGCAATGCCAAGGAATGCTCAAACTACCACACAATTGCACTCATCTCACATGCTAGTAAATTGATGCTGATAATTCTCCAAGCCAGGCTTCAGCAATACGTGAACCGTGAACTTCCTGATGTTCAAGCTGGTTTTAGAAAAGGCATAGGAACAAGAGATCAAATTGTCAACATTTGCTGGATCATGAAGAAAGCAAGAGAGTTCCAGAAAAACATCTATTTCTGCTTTATTGACTATGCCAAAGCCTTTGACTATGTGAATCACAATAAACTGTGGAAAATTCTGAAAGAGAGGGGAATACTAGACCACCTAACCTGCCTCTTGAGAAATCTGTATGCAGGTCAGGAAGCAACAGTTAGAACTGGACATGGAACAACAGANTTCCAGAAAAACATCTATTTCTGCTTTATTGACTATGCCAAAGCCTTTGACTATGTGGATCACAATAAACTGTGGAAAATTCTGAAAGAGAGGGGAATACTAGACCACCTAACCTGCCTTTTGAGAAATTTGTATGCAGGTCAGGAAGCAACAGTTAGAACTGGACATGGAACAACTGACTGGTTCCAAATAGGAAAAGGAGTATGTCAAGGCTGTATACTGTAACCCTGTTTATTTAACTTATATGTAGAGTACATCATGAGAAACGTTGGACTGAAAGAAATACAAGCTGGTATCAAGATTGCCTGGAGAAATATCAGTAACCTCAGATATGCAGATGACACCACCCTTATGGCAGAAAGTAAAGATGAAGTAAAGAGCCTCTTGATGAAAGTGAAAGAGGAAAGCGAAAATGTTGGCTTAAAGCTCAACATTCAGAAAATGAAGATCATGGCATCTGGTCCCATCACTTCATGGCAAATAGATGGAGAAACAGTGGAAACAGTGTCAGACTTTATTTTTTTCTCGGCTCCAAAATCACTGCAGATGGTGACTGCAGCCATGAAATTAAAAGATGCTTACTCCTTGGAAGAAAAGTTATGACCAACCTCGATGGTATATTCAAAAGCAGAGACATTACTTTGCAGACTAAGGTCCGTCTAGTCAAGGCTAATTTTTTTCTTGTGGTCATGTATGGATGTGAGAGTTGGACTGTGAAGAAGGCTGAGTGCCGAAGAATTGATGCTTTTGAAATGTGGTGTTGGAGAAGACTCCTGAGAGTCCCTTGGACTGCAAGGAGATTCAACCAGTCCATTCTGAAAGAGATCAACCCTGGGATTTCTTTGGACAGAATGATTGGAAAGCTGAAACTCCAGTACTTTGGCCACCTCTGCGAAGAGTTGACTCATTGGAAAAGACTCTGATGCTGGGAAGGATTGGGGGCAGGAAAAGCAGGGGACGACCGAGGATGAGCTGGCTGGATGGCATCACTGACTTGATGAACGTGCATCTTTGTGAACTCCGGGAGATGGTGATGGACAGGGAGGCCTGACATGCTCTGATTCATGGGGTCACAAAGAGTTGGGCACAATAGAGCGACTGAACTGAACTGGAGTGAACTACCATGTGTTCTTGATATAGCAGTCTATATGTAAACAAGATCGTTTTAAGTTGGTGGTATTTTAATTTCAACTGCATCTGCATTTCCAATATCCTGC
>SJYB01007459.1:0-39002 GCA_006408585.1 Antidorcas marsupialis
GTGGGGGTGGGGAGGGGCTGAGTGGAGCGGAGGCTGGAGAGTGAGGCAGGGCCCCAGGACGAGCGTGGGAGGCAGACTGCTCTGGGGGGTGCTTCTCAGTGGCCCCCGAGGGTCTCTGGCACCTGAGTGCATGAGAAAGGGGCCCCTGCCCGAGGAACTCGGGCCCGGAACGATAGGAGCAGAGCTCTGCTGCTGGGGGCCCTCTGCTGTTTGCTGGAGATGCTGGCTGTGCTCATTGAGTCCCTTAGTGACACTTCCACTCTGGGAGCGAGGGGGTCCTGGGATGCAGAGCCCCCCACCCTCAGCTGTGGGGAGTGGGTGGGGCCCGAGAGGAAACCGTCCCCAGACCCAGCAGAGGCGGTGGTGCTCAGGGCTGGGAATTTGCGGTGGAGGGGCTGGTTCGGAGATCCACCCTCATGAACGAATGTCGTCCTAGGAGATGGGATGGGTCGCTGGCTGGTGGAGGGGCCCCTCCTCCTCGTGTGGGCCCCTCAGGGAGGGTGGGACCCAGCAGTTCAACAGACACTCTCCAAGCCCGTTCTGAAAGAAGTCAGCAGAGGGAAAGTCTTGCGGTTGATCTCAGTGGGTTTGGAAGCCTCTGCTTTTCACGGCTGCACCCCTTCGTGAGTCATTCATTCAGCACAGCTTCAACGAGGGTCCGGCTGGGCCAAGCCTGGTTCTCAGGCTGGGGCGACAAGGTGACTGTCACAAGTCCTGGCCGGCAGCTGCTGCTCTTCGGAGGAGCAGGGGACTTAACCTGCAGGTCGCGCCCGAGGGCCGCCACTATACCTGGCATGGCATGAGGGCCTGGGGAGGGTGGCCTTGGGCCAGGGCGGGAGGGCTCCATGGAGGGGGACCAAGTGCCCAGGGTCCTCCGTGCCCTGCGCCTCCCCTAACCAGGTCAGGGGGACCAGCACCAGCCCTGGATGCTGGACCCCCTGTTGAGCGGGCCTCAGGGCCTGCAGGGAACCCAGAGGGCCTGGAGGCGGCAGGCACGTCTGCTCTCAGCCTGGAGCCCCCGCCCTGGATGACGGTGGGCCACTGGCCCAGCCGGAAGGAGGCCCTCTGGGTACTGGAGGCTGGCAGGACAGGGCAGAAAGAAGGACCATTGTCTTGGGGGCCGGTCGTGGCCCCAGAGTTGGCTTCCGGGGCTCGTCTGCACAGATGCTCCGGGAACATCGAGGGCAGAGGCTGGCAGCCTCATATCCGGCAACAGGATCCAGGCCCCGGTCGTGCCCTGCGTGTCCCTTGATTCACCCTCCCCACCCCTGCCCCTCAGCGCCTCTTCTGTCTCGCCTGAGAAATGAGACTAAACGCTGGGCAGGCCAGGCAACAAATAGACAGGGCAGGGGGTGGATGGGACAGTCTGTGTGCAGGGCAGCGGTGGGCAGAGCAGCAGGTGGACAGGGAGGGCATAGGTTATTCTCCTGGCCACTCGGGCCCGTGGAGACAGCTCTCCCCCCCAGCTGACCGCCCCTGGCCTGCACGGCAGGAGAGAGCCGTGTTTTTCTGTAGTGTGCATTGAGTGGGAGCCAGCTAACGAGCATGAACCTGCCGGGCCTGGTCAGCTCGGGGTCAGCCTGGCGGGATCGGCTCGGCGGCCGTCAGCCCGGGCGATACGGCAGAGGTGGCGTCACTCTCTCTGAGTCCAGCCTCCAGGCGGAGGTGGCTCTGCTGTAACCTGGCAACCCAGGTGAGAGCTGAGTTGTCCATCTGGAGGGGTGCTCAGCGGTCAGCTAACTAGGCATGCCAGGCCCGGTGGGTTCCAGGACCCCCCTCCAGCCCCTAGGCCAGCTCCGGGGTCCCTGCAAGCGAGCCAGGAGAGGGAGAGCCGCCCTTCCCCACTCCTGGAAGATCCCTGACTGTGTGACCCCCGGGGGGACAAGGACGCGCGTCTGCCGAGGGTGCCCGGGGGGTTCCCTTCGGAGGGCNGGGCGATACGGCAGAGGTGGCGTCACTCTCTCTGAGTCCAGCCTCCAGGCGGAGGTGGCTCTGCTGTAACCTGGCAACCCAGGTGAGAGCTGAGTTGTCCATCTGGAGGGGTGCTCAGCGGTCAGCTAACTAGGCATGCCAGGCCCAGTGGGTTCCAGGACCCCCCTCCAGCCCCTAGGCCAGCTCCGGGGTCCCTGCGAGCGAGCCAGGAGAGGGAGAGCCGCCCTTCCCCACTCCTGGAAGATCCCTGACTGTGTGCCCCCCGGGGGGACAAGGACGCGCGTCTGCCGAGGGTGCCCGGGGGGTTCCCTTCGGAGGGCTGAGGTCCTCCTCGCTGGGCGTCGGATCGTGCCGTCGTTCAACACACGGTCCCCGAGCACCTGCTGTGCATTCCAGGCTGGGCGCCAGGAACGCAGAGGTGAATGAGGTCCCAGCCCTACAGCGTCTGGCCGGGAGAGACACATGGGCCGGCTCCAGGATGCAGGACGCTTGCCTGAGAGGCAGGGAGGGACAGGGCCGGCTGGGTGGGCCTGGCGGGCGGGGTTGGGGGAAGAGCCTGGCTTCCTGGAGCCAGGGCTTGGCAGGTGTGCAGAAGGTGGGTCCCAGGGGCTGGCCCTGCTCTGGATGTGGGGTCCCAGTCTGAGGAGCCGTGAACAGGTAGGGATCGAAGGAGGGTTTCAGAGCCATGGGAACGGGCGGCCCTGTGTCTGCTGAGTAGCTGGAGAGGCCTCGGTGCGTGGAGAAGGTGGCGGGGACAGGGCCAGCCTGGCGGCTCCTGCTCCGGTGGGACCAGAGGAGCCTGGATAGGAGGGCTGGTCTCCCCCAGGCTACAGCTGTGCGTGGTCACGCCTACCCTGGGGGCACACGGAGGTCCTGGCTACTTACTGTGGGGCTGGGGCAGGCACCCAGAGGAGGAAGCCAGAGCCCCCGTACTGACCATGGGGCCGCTGAGCAGGGAGAAGCCAGGCTTGGTGAGGCTGCCCCGGGGGCCCGAACACAAGGAAGGAGAGACTGACGCCGAGCGAGGATGTTCTAGCGGCATGCGCCGCGGCCGCCAGGGTGGAAGAGCCAGACCTGCCGTTGGAGCCTCTGTAGCCTTGGGCCAACCACCAGCCCTCTGGGAGCCTCAGCCTCTCAGCTTTGACGTGGGAGTGGACGCTGACGTCCCTCTGTGTGTCCAAGTAGCTTGTGTCTGACCTTAATGACAGCCAGGCACCCCTTGACCCCGTTGTGGGATGGCGCTTCCTGAGGCCGGGCTGGGTGGACGGGGCTGGACGACTGCTTGGCCTTGGGTGGGTGTGAACAGCACCCCGGAGAATGTAGCTGGGTGCTGGGTGTGATTGTGAGGCTCCTTTGGGCCAGTTGGAGGCAGGGTAGAGAGAAGGTGAGAGACAGCCCAGGTCTCCTGAATCTGGGGGAAACCGCCTGGACTCAGCCCCCTTCCATCTGGGCTCCCTGACCTGGAGGACATCGCGGGGGTGGGGGCCGCTGCTCCTCCGCCCACCCCTGCTTCTCCTGGTCTGGGAACCGGGGTACAGAGACAGGGGCCACCGTGTAGCTGCCTGCTTGGGACCCTGAAACATGCAGGAGAAAGCCGGACCCTCTTGCTGCGGTGCAAACAGCCCAAGCCCCCTTCCACTGGGGTCGTGGTGTCAGTCACCGCGGTGCCACCCCGACAATGCCAGGAAACGCCCCTCTGGGCCTGCGGTCAGTTCTCGTGGCTCTGCCGTTGCTCTCAGCTCAGGGCACTTTCTTCTGAAACACCCAGTGTTGGTCGGCTTTGTGAAGAAGGGACTTCCTGTCATGAGCTGGAATCAACTGAACTGAGATAAAAGCAAGGGTGACTCACCAGAGCCAAGTGCTTAGCAGGCTGTGTGTCTCAGTCCTCGGCAACAGAAAGAGCCTTCCAGGCAGGCTTTTCCATTTCACAGAGAAGGAAGCTGAGCGTCAAAGGTTTTTCTCAGATGTGCCAAATTCACAGGCACAGCATTTTGCCTAGCAAAACGGGACAGCGGGACAGCGGTAACACACAGACCCTGTGTTTCCCGCCCCGCGAGGCGTGTTTCCCGTCCCGCGCGGAGTGTCTCCCTTGAAACCGCAGCTCGTCATGTGTGTCTTCCTGGGGGTGGCCGAGCCTCAGGCGTCGGGCTGAGCTTCTCGACCTTTGCCTCTTGCCGACCTTTGCGAGCCCGTGGTCTGAGGGGACAGGCAGATTCCTGAGTCGATGCCCCATCCTGTGTGTGCAGCCGGGCCATGGGGCCTCACAGAGGATGCCAGGGTGGTGCCCGGGGCAAGGAGGCGGCTGGACCAGCTAGCAAGTGGCCACGTGTGGCAGTGCCTGTGGAGCTTCACGCCCTGCCCTTCTCTTTCCTTTCCAGATGCAGACCCAGGTTTCCCACCAGGCTTGCCCGGGCGCCGCCCCCTACGCCTGTCAGGTTTGCCCCTGTCGGGCTCACGTCCGGTCCTGGTGTCGTCCCGTCCCCGCTGGTGTCGCGCTGAGTGTAGGAGGCGCTGGGGGTCATCTCCCCGGAGGGGAGGAGGGGGCGCTCCATGGCAGGCGTCTTTGTTGTTGTTCAGTTGTGTCTGACTCTTTTCAGCCCCATGGACTGCAGCACGCCAGGCTCCCCTGTCTTTCCCTAGTGCCCAGAGCTTGCTCAAACTCACGTCCATCGAGTTGCTGATGCCATCTGACCATCTCATCCTCTGTTGTCCCCTTCTCCTCCTGCCCTCAATCTTTCCCAGCATCAGGGTCTTTTCCAATGAGTCAGCTCTTTGCATCAGGTGGCCAAAGTATTGGAGTTTCAGCTTCAGCATCAGTCCTTNCTCTGTTGTCCCCTTCTCCTCCTGCCCTCAATCTTTCCCAGCATCAGGGTCTTTTCCAATGAGTCAGCTCTTTGCATCAGGTGGCCAAAGTATTGAAGTTTCAGCTTCAGCATCAGTCCTTCCAATGAATATTTAGGGCTGATTTCCTTTAGGATGGACTGGTTGCATCTCCTTGCAGTCCAGGGGCCTCTCAAGTCTTCTCCAGGTGTGAGCCACATCAAATGAGCTTCAGCAGCGAACAGGACCGCCCTCTCTCCGCTCTGGAGGCTGCAGCTCCAGCGCCCCGGCAGACTCGGCTCCTCATGCAGCCTTGCCTCCGGGCGTCCGTCTGCGCCCGTCTGTGCCCTAGCCTTCCCTTCTCATGAGGAAGACAGTCAGATCCAGGCCTGTCCTGAAGACTCCATTTAAACCTAATTACGTCTCCAAACATCCTACCTCCAAACACGTTCTGGGGTCCTGGGGTGTGGGCTTCAATCCATGAGCTTTGGAGGGGAACGGTTCAGTTCATGATACGGCCCCTCCCAGGCTCCCTGCGGGACGTGTGCACCACCGTGAGGGGCTGGACAGGATTTCAGGGGTGAGGGAGGGGCCTGCTTAGAAAACGAGAGAGGAGCTAGACCTCTCTGGCAGCCCTGTGGTTAGGCCTCCACACTTCCATGGCCTGGCCAAATAAAAAACAGGACACGGGAGGGGCCGTGAGTGGGGGGCGGGGGCAGGAGCCCCTTCGTGGAGACGGGTTTCATTCGGATGAGGCGAGTGGGAGGGCTGGAAAGCTAGGAGGCTGGACGGTCCCGGCCGGGGAGAGGGCTAGACCAGAAGAGGGTCCAGGAGCTGCCAGGTCATGCCCGGCAGGCGGGGATGGACTCGGGTGCAGAGAGGGGGGCGGGAGTGGGAGGAAAGCAGGGCCATCACGGTGGTGGAGGACCTGACCCAACAGGCAGAGCAGAGGAGGTGGACGGTCGGGGCGTCTGTCACCTCGGGGGCGCGGACGTCATGGTCAGAGATGAGCGAGGAGGGCTGGGGGATGGTCCCCAGCCGCAGTGGGCATGCGAGGAGCAGGTCCCAGACGGGTCGGCCGCACGGCGGCCAACAGAGGCGGGCCTGGAGGCGCTGCAGCGCGCCCCCGGAATCGGCGCGGAGGATCCGCTCTCCGAGCGCCTCGATCCTGTCTTTGCCGGAGGGGCGTGCAGGATCCCTGAAAACACATCATCGCTTGCTCTCACCCTCCAAATAAAAAGATCATTTCTTTTTTTTTTTTTAATTTTAATTTTTACTTTACTTTACAATACTGTATTGGTTTTGCCATACATTGACATGAATCCGCCACGGGTGTACATGAGTTCCCAACCCTGAACCCCCCTCCCAAAAAGATCATTTCAGCACCGTGAAAGCTTCGTGGTCGGGGAGCGAGTCCGCCCGGCCCTGGGAGCACACGGCCCCTTTGCTGGCAGCCAGGGTCACCCACTGTGTCTCCCGGTTACAGCTTCCTTGTCGTTCATCCAAGCCTACGTGTTTATTTTTCAACCTGCCCACCCATAGAAAGGGTCTCGTGAGCTCCAGCGTTTCTGCTGGCGCTCGACTCGCGATAGTTGCCTCCGGAAGGTTCTCTGCGTCAACAGAGTCTGCTTCAGCTTCTCCCTGTCTCCTCGTCTCCTAGGAAACCAGGACCTCCTCAGAGAGCATCATTTCTGTACCTGCTTCCAGCACCTCAGGGTCTCCGAGCCGCGTGATTTATGTAAGTCGGATTCTCTGTGGAGAGGGAAGGAGACCAGGGGCCCGAGGTCCTTGCTGAGTGTGCCCTTGGGGGGCACAGGGCGTGGGCCGCGGGAGAGATTGGCACAGACTCTGAGGCTGACTCAGGACCTCTCCAGCGTGGATGTGTTGTGTGACCACGGCTGCCCCAGAATTTGGCGTCCGGTGTGCAGAGAGGTGTGCTCACGGCCGTGGTTTACAGCGGTGTCGGTGAGGACACCTGCCTGCATCCCGCAGCCAGGACTCCCCTGGATAAACAGCGCTCGCCAGTCACGGTGCAGATCTGTGCCTGTTGGTGTGGAAAGTTCCTGACGTGTCTCACGAAGGGGCGTGAGAAGGATGGCTTGTGCTTCGTGATCCCATGCTCATTTATGTGTGTGTGTTTGTGTGCACGTAGGTGTGTGTTCGTGTGCACGTAGGTGTGTGTTCGTGTGCACGTAGGTGTGCGTGTGTGTATTGTGTGTGTTTGAGTGTGTGCGTGTATGTAGGCATGTGTGTACGCACATGTATGGATGATATGTGTCTACATGCGTGCAGGTGTGTGTGTGTGGGTATGGATATTGCGTGTGTGGGGGGTGTGTCTGTGCACATACTAGTCTAAACAGGACTGAGAACATTTTAACTAATTGTTGACAGCAATTGCCTCTGGGCGGTGGCTTTAGAAATGGAAGGTGACTGTTACAAGTGCCTGCTGGTTTGCTAAAGAGCCTGTGGTGCAGGGAGGGAACGGGAAAGCGGGGGAGCCCTGGGCTGCAGGCTGGTCGGCCCGGCCTCGCCCCTGCAGGCTGGTCGGCCTGGCCTCGCCCCTGCAGGCTGGTCGGCCAGGACGAGTCTCCTCTCCCATCCCCCGACTCACGGCCAGAGCCTGGTGTTTCTCTAACACGATGGAGATCAGATTACCTCCTCTCGACACTTCTTTTCAGCCCCCGGAACTCTCACTCTGGTTGGACACAGGGCCGTTCCTGCCCTGTGATAAGAACCCAGGTTCTAGTCTGTAGGGCGAATGGCCGGATGACCCTGGGCAGCTGTAGACTCGGAGGTTCAGAAAGACGGCCTGACGTCACCAGGTCAGCTGTGTGCCCTCGGACGAGGCGTTAGCCTCTCTGAGCCTCTGGGAACTCACCCATACCTGGGGGCCCACAGCACCTGCTGCCCAGGGCCTCGGAGGGCCTGAGTGAGAGGCCCTGGGCACAGCCCTGAGCCCAGAGTGGGGGCCCAGGAAGCGCTCACTGGAGTCTCTGCTGTGACATCGGTGCTTGTCGGTGGGGCTTCCGTACTGAGTGCCCAAACCAGGGGGCTCAGCCACAGAGACGTACCTTCTCACCATCCCGCAGCCTAGGAGCCACAGTGTCGGGAGGATCGGTTCCCTGCAAGGCCTGGCTCCAGGGCGTGTGGATGGCCGTCTTCTCTGCATGTCCTCACGTGGTCGTCCCTCTGTGCACATCTGTCCTGACCTCCTCGTCACAAGAGGACCCCCAGGATGCTGGCTCAGGGCCCCCCACCCTGCTGACCTCGGTTCACTTTAACCACCCCTTTGAAGGTCTCTATCACCAATACATATTCTGTAGTGCTGGGGATGAGCGATTCCATGAAAAAAGGAGGAGGACACCATCCGCCCCAAATGCCGTCATCATCGGGACCAGTAGGAGCGACTGTTACTCTCTGAACGAGACCGTGTTCGTGGCACACTGAGTGTGGCCCTGTGCACAGACGGCAGCTGCTGCTGGTAACTGCTCGCTGCTGTTGTTCAGTCTGACTCTTCGTGACCTCATGGACTGTAGCCCGCCAGGCTTCCCTCTCCCTCACCATCTCCCGGAGTTTGCTCAAACTCACGACACTGAGTTGATGATGCCATCCAACCAGCTAATCCTGTCGTCCCCTCCTCCTCCTGCCTTCTGTCTTTCCCAGCATCAGGGTCTTTCCCAATGAGTCAGCTCTTTGCATGAGGTGGCCAAAGTATTGGAGCTTCAGCATCGGTCCTTCTAATGAATATTCAGGACTGATTTCTTTTAGGATGGACTGGTTAACCATGATTATGTTTTGAACAAGTTGGTGTTTGTAAGGGGCTTTCCAACCAGTCCAGCCTAAAGGACATCAGTCCTGGGTGTTCATTGGAAGGACTGATGTTGAAGCTGAAACTCTAGTACTTTGGCCACCTGATGCAAAGAGTTGACTCATTGGAAAAGACCCTCATGCTGGGAAGGATTGGGGGCAGGAGGAGAAGGGGATGACAGAGGAAAGAATGGCTGGATGGCATCACCGACTTGACGGACATGAGTTTGGGTAAACTCCGGGAGTTGATGATGGACAGGGAGGCCTGGTATGCTGCGTTCATGGGGTTGCAAAGAGTCAGACACGACTGAGCAACTGAACTGAACTGAAGGGACTTGAGTATAGCGCTGAGATAAAACAGTGCCGTCAGCAAGGACATTGGCTCCACAGTCCCTGTTACTTTAAAGATCTCGCAGTGGTAAGCAGTAGGGCTGGCTTTGAGATTAGGTCTTCTCACCCCAAAGCTTGGGTTCTGCTCGGGGAAGCCCATTGCTCAGGGCTGAAAGCCAGCCCTGCTGAGTCCCTTCTTCACCAGGCATGCGCCTTAGGCCAGGTCCCCTGACGTCCCCACCCTTGGGGAACAGGAGTTTGCCTAGGGTGATGGTGGGCCGAGAAGGTCCCCACCAGCTGGGCGTGCCTTCAGCTGAAGTGGATTCTACCTGGTCACACCGTCCCAGCTGAGACAGGCTTCTTGCTCGGCTAATACCCATGCACCAGGTTTTAAAACAGGAGGCCTCAAGAGGATTCACTGAACCCCAGACTCCTGAGTCTGAAACACCTGCTCTCAGCTGACACAGCTGAGGTGCCTTGAGTACCAGGTACCAAGGCCCACACCTGCTGCCGCCTCCGGCTCTCGGCATCCCACTTTTCAGATGCAGCTCAGAGAGGGGCAGAAGCCAGTCTCTCCCAGCCTCTGAGTCAGGGAGCCGCCATCCNCTGCTGCCTTCCGCTCCCGCTGATGTCTCCCTCCTGTGCTCCTGACTCTGCTCGGTGCTGGGCACACTCAGGACCTCAGGGCAGGGGCCTCGATCCACGCCCCAGCTCAGTGAGCTTTAAAGGGCGCTGGCCTCCCCATCCCGCAGCACCTGCTGTCATTAAATGCAGCCTCCCCGCCCCCCTCCTTCCCCCATTCAGGAAGAGATCGCTTCCCCCGTGAGGTCCGCGTGTGCAGGAATGGGGCGGAATTCATTGTGCGCTGTGGCTAACCTCTTCCCCGTGGGCTGAGTGCCTGGCGGGCAGAGGTCGTGCCTCATTCAACTTAGTATGTTTACAGGATAAAACATGGGCACAGTATGAGTGTGTTATTCGCTTAGTCGTGTCCGGCTCTTTGCAACCCCATGGACTGTAGCCCACCAGGCTTCTTTGTCCATGGGATTCTCCAGGCAAGAATACTGGAGTGGGTTGCCATTTCCTTCTCCAGGGGATCTTCCCGACCCAGGGATCGAACCCGAGTCACCTGCGCTACAGGCAGATTCTTTACCAGCTGAGCCGCCAGGGAAGCTCAATAAATTGTGGGTTTTTTAAATCAGTCTTTTCACTGCCTTTTTCTTTATTACAAAGGTAACTCACATCTATTAGGAGAGAATAGTAGTTGGTATAGAGACAAAAATGAATACCATTCACAGTCCTCCCAGCCAGAGTAGCCTATGCTTATATGTTGAAGGACACGCTTTCGGTCTCTTTTTCTCTGTGTGCGTGTATTTTCTTTCTTTCTTTTTTACAAAACGAAGTCACAGGGGCCATATTGTTTTGTACCCTTTCTTCACCATCCAGTAAAGCAGTGAGTTGGCATAGTGTACAAGTGCATCACTAGCCTGTACTATCAGCAGGATCATGTTACAGCTGCAGCATCATCCATGGCCATACCCTAGGGGCTTCCCAGGTGGCGTCTGTGGTAAAGAATCCACCTGCCAGTGCAGGAGACATAAGAGATGTGGGTTCTATCTCTGGATCAGGAAGATTCCCCTGGAGGAGGGCATGGCCACCCACTCCAGTGTTCTCGGCCGGAGAATCCCATGGACAGAGGAGCCTGCTGGGCTACAGTCCACAGGGTCGCAGGGAGCCGGACGCGACTGAGTGACTTAGCACACACGCGTGCTGGATACAGCGTAGGGAGGAGAAAGCAGGGGGGAAAACACTCGCAGACGCACACAGCCCAGTGGCCACGGCAACCACCCCAGGACCTGGATGCTCGGAAATGGATCTGTGAGCCCCGCTGGCTGGTGTGGCTGTGAGGAGCTGGGAGCACTTAGCCACCTGGCTGGGGGTTGAGGGCGGGGGCCTCTTTCTGAGCTGGCTTACGTTGAGGTAGTTGGCATTGTCAAGCGTGCTCTCTGATTCCTGCAGCCAGGGGCCGACCCAGGGCCAGGTGGGCCTCGCTGGCCATGCGTTTGGGGCTGAACAAGCCAGTGGGCAGCTGAGCGCTGTGATCATAGCAGGGCAGAGAGGGCAGGGTGGGTGGACACAGCCTCCCGCAGCCCCATGGCAGCGTCGCCCTTTAGGTCAAGCCATGTGGATGTTCAGAAATCCAGCAGATGGCAAGGCCCAGGTGGCATTCCCATTTTCAGGGGGAGATGAAGGCCCAGAGAGTCCACCTGGCTTTGGCGAATGCTCGATGGATTTTAGTTCAGTGCAGCATGCNTTGTCACGGCAACCACCCCAGGACCTGGATGCTCGGAAATGGATCTGTGAGCCCCACTGGCTGGTGTGGCTGTGAGAAGCTGGGAGCACTTAGCCACCTGGCTGGGGGTTGAGGGCTGGGGCCTCTTTCTGAGCTGGCTCATGCTGAGGCAGTTGGCATTGTCAAGCGCGCTCTCTGATTCCTGCAGCCAGGGGCCGACCCAGGGCCAGCTGGGCCTCGCTGGCCATGCGTTTGGGGCTGAACAAGCCAGTGGGCAGCTGAGCGCTGTGATCATAGCAGGGCAGAGAGGGCAGGGTGGGTGAACACAGCCTCCCGCAGCCCCATGGCAGCGTCGCCCTTTAGGTCAAGCCGTGTGGATGTTCAGAAATCCAGCAGATGGCAAGGCCCAGGTGGCATTCCCATTTTCAGGGGGAGATGAAGGCCCAGAGAGTCCACCTGGCTTTGGCGAATGCTCGATGGATTTTAGTTCAGTGCAGCATGCTTGCCCTAAAGACCGTGTCGTGTCAATCATGGAGTTAGGGGGAGGGGCTCCATGGTGAAGCAGAGTCCTGGATCCACAAGCCACTAGCCTTGCGGGGAGGGGACACTGATGCACCAGCAAAGACCAGCACCTTTACTCAAAAGAGGAAAACATCCAGCCTAGACGGGAGAGAGAAGGCAGGAAAGCCTTCCTGGAGGAGAGGCCTCTGCTGACTCTGGAAGGACCAGAGCATGAGCCGGGCAAAGAGGTCTGGGGAGGGCGTGTTGGAGGGAGGGGTCTATGTGTGCTGAGCCCTTAGGCTCTGGACGTGGGGAAACAGTAAGGAGCTGGTGTGGCTAGTTTCCTGGGCTGGGGCGTGAGGGGCTCCGATGAGCGGATGCACAAGGCTGGATCTCCAGGGGCCTCAGTTCCAATTGCCCCAGAACACAGAGAGGAGCAGCTCAGAAGCACTGATCAGGGGTCATCGTCATGGCAAACGGCACACTCAGGGTTTGAACTCAGGTCTTCCGAGCGCTGCCCAGGGTTCCGAAGGGAATCACCAGAGTTTGAGACATCAGGTGTTCACTCTCTCAACCTACGTCACAAACAGCATGTGGTACCCAATGCCTCCCGGGAGCCTAGGAGTTGGGTGGTCAGGGAAGGCTTCCTGGAGGAGGTTGGCTACAGCTGCCAGACCTGGGAGGAAGCGGGAAAGCTGGGGCATGGGGGCTGAGCCTGGCTCACGAGGGCATGGAGAGGAGAGATCATACAGCAGACAGACTGGAGACATCCGGCTCCAGACATCACATCTGGAGACGGCAGTGAGGGCTGTGTCCCCTGTCCCAGGAGGGCTGCTGGAGGATGTGAGCTGGAGGGCAAAGAGGACCCTGGAGCTCAATAACATGGCCCGGGCAGAGAGGAGAGCTGCCGTGCGAGCGCGGCTCTACACGCAGACCACCTGCTTCTGTTCCCTGGCTGTGGGACTCTGGGCACGTTACCTGACCTTTCTGGGCTCTGCTTCTTCCCCTGTGAAGTGGAGGGCCTGTGCGTGCCTCCCTTCATGGGCTTGGCCCACTGCTGTCTGGGGTGGAGCATAGAGCTCATGCAGCTGCTGGAGGTTTGTTGGAAGAATTGCTGGCAGGATGCCTCTCCCCACGGCCACCCCCACAGCCAGAGGCAGAGGTTAGATCTGGACTCGGGCTGTGAGGACCTTGACCAAGGCTGCCTGGGGCTGGGAGTGGGGCAGAGAGGCGGGCAGGGGCTGCGTTGACTGGACCGGGGGTTCCCAAGGGAGGCTGAGGTTGTGATGAGGGTTCTCAAGAGGTTTGTGGGGTCAAGCTGAGCTGATGGGGGCAACCCGACTGGCCAGCTCTGCCCGTGACTGGCAAGACCAGGCTGAGATTAACGCTCAGAGGGGACACGGGGGAAAGGAGGTGACTGGCATGTCCGCTCCAGGAGGGACAGGAGCCTGGGCGTCCATTCCACCGGAGCCTGTTCCTTCTTCCGTGGGGATCGCAAGCTGTGAACGTTCCATGCGCACTTGCCGGGGTGTGTGCCACAGGAACACCGGGGCTGAGACTGGTGTTTGGGTGTGAACCTCAGCCCTGCTGTGAGAGCCAGGTCTCGTGGAGCTCAGCTCCCAGGCCTGTCTGGCTGCGCGCCCCCAGGCAGCCCCCAGAGCCAGGGGGAGGGGCTGGCGGGCAGTGGGGCAGACCGAGCCCAGTCATAGGACAGCGAGCTGCCCCGTGGACCTCACCTGAGCAGATGCGAGGGTTCCAGGTGCGTCATCACAAGTGAGGTCCCACGCCCGCTGGCTGTCACCTGTCACGTGTCAGGCCGTTGGCTGTGTGTAGGGAGTGCTCCAAAGCCCTGAGCGTGTATGTGAGGGGCTGGGTGTGGAGCTGTGTTCATGAGTGCTGGTCTGAGTGGGTGCGGTTGTGTGTGCGAGTGTGTGGGTGCCTGCAGGCTGTGCTGGTGTGAGTGTGTGGAGTTGTGGGTGTGTCAGCTTCCCCCTCCACAGTTGTGGGCGGGCACGTTCTCTATGTGCACATGTGTGTTATGTGTGCAGGCCTGCACGCGTGAGCTGGGCGTTTGCATCTGTGCATACATCGAGCAGGCATTTAAATGCACGCGTGTGTGTCCTTTAGGTATGTGTGTATTTTATGTGTGTCTGTGTTCGCATGCATGCAGGTCTGTTATGTGCAAGTGTTGGGGAGTGTGCGTCCATGTATGTGTTTGTGCACGTGTGTGCACGTTCCCTGGTAGCTCAGCTGGTAAAGAGTCCGCCTGCAATGCGGGAGACCCCGGTTCGATCCCTGGGCCAGGAAGATCCCCTGGAGAAGGGAACGGTGACCCACTCCAGTGTTCTGGCCTGGAGAGTTCCATGGACTGTGCAGCAAAGAGCCGCGCATGACCGAGCGATGAGCTTTCTGTGCCGGCACGCACAGTGTGTGTGTGTGTGCGTGTCTGTGTTTGTGTGTGTGCATCCGAGTGTGTATTTGCGTGTATGCGTGTGTGTGTATGTGTGTGTTTGCTGTGCCCTCGCGTGTATTTGTTTGTGCACACGTGTGTCTGTGTGTATGCAAGCATAGCTGTGTGAGTGTGTTGAGACCGCAGGCTGAGTTCTCACTGTCTGCAGGGCCAGGAGGCTTCCCCGTCCCTTTGCCTTTGCCCCTCCGCCCGCTTCCCTCAGACTCGCCTCTTCCCACGCCTACCAGGCGACGCGGCCCTGGGTGTGGATCTGACCAGCCCTTGTGGCCCCTCCTGTCCTCTCTCAGGCCAAGCTGGGTGATGAGATCCTGGACTACAGGGACCTGGCCGCCCTCCCTAAGAGCAAGGCCATCTACAACATCGACCGCCCCGACATGATCTCCTACTCGCCCTACGTCAGCCACTCGGTGGGGGACCGGCAGAGCTACAGCGAGGTACGGGGCCCCCGCAGCGGGTCACCTTGGCGGCCTCAGCGTCCTTTACCCCCTCAGACAGCCTGCGCCTCCTCTTCAGAGAGTCCCCAGAGTGCTCTGGCCCCCAACCGCCCCATGATTCTGGACAGGGAGGCCCCCTTGGAGTGGGGGACAGGGAGCAGGAAGCTCGGGACGACCAGGAAAGTGCCAGGGGCAAAGCGAGCATCTCTTCCTTGTCTGCAGTTGGGCCGATGCTCATGCCCGGGGAATGGACCGTGTCCCCTTATCCAGCTTGCTCTTGGCCCCACTCCCTGCTCACACGCTTCCCCATCCTGTGAGCGCCTCAAGCTGGTCTGACCCCTGGTGGGACCACAGTTGACTCCTCCCTTCTGTCCTTCGGGCGGTGCCCTTGTCTGGGCCTCCCGGCTCACAGCTGCACCTCTCCATTTAACCTGGAACTTGATGCTGGGTTTGGCTTTTTGAGACTCGGGTGTGACCCTGGGAGCGGGGCTGGAGGGGAGGAGCATTTTGTCAGTTGCCGGCCGTGTTCATGGGCCCGTCACGTGCTGTGGCCTGGCCTGGGCGGCCCCTCGGGGGGCAGAGCTCAGCCCCAGCCGTAACTGAGTCCCCCGAGATGTGGCTGAGGCGCTGGGGTCTCTAGGCTCAATGGGCGAGCCCAGCTTGGCAGGCGCCGCTGCGGGATGTGAGGGCGGGGCGGGTCCTCCCGGGGTGCACTCACCGGCCATGCCGCAGCGGCTGCCCAGAGCCACCCCTGCGTGGTCGCTGCAGCCAGTCGCCACCCATGCTCAGACCCACTCTCACTCTGCCCTGACCCTGGGCTTGGCGCTGCCCACCGCCCGTGGCACAGCTCCCTGGAAAGAGGAGGCCGAGGGGGCACGTGCTAGCCCCAGGACCGAGGGCCTCGGGGCAGAGCTAGGGTGTGGGCCCGGGTGGCCAACTCTGGTCACTGCGGCCTCCATGCCGGCTTCTACCATTGCCCAGAGCGAGGTGCTGCGGTCCCGACCCTCCTCCGTCTCTGGGGACCTCTCATCTCTGCAGGTCCCACCACGCGCCAGCCGGGGGGCCTGCTCGGAGGTGGGCTCTGAGGGAGCCCTTTCTGTGAGTAGATGATGAAGGGGGGCCCGGGAAGCCCCAGAACGGGGGTTGGGGCACTGAGCTGGGCAGACATGGCCTAGGACTGGACACCTTCGCCTGCTTCTCTAGACCTGCAGCCTTATAGCCGCTCATCCCAGGGCAGAAAGCTCGCAGGGGCAAGAGCAGTGGGCCAGAAGCACAGAGCTCTGCCAGCCTCTCTGAGCCTCAGTCTCCCCATCTGTGAAATGGGCAGATTGGGGTACAAGTTCCCCCTTCGCATTCTAAGGGCGGGGATGGTACAAGAAAGAGCCCCCAGTCACTCAGGCCTCCTCCTAGGAAACACTCCACAGCATCTTCCTACCTGTCGAGGTGTAGGGGAGACAGGTGGGCTTTCCTGCCTGGAAGCTCAGTTTCCAGAGCCCCTTCTGCTACTTGGTGCCTCCCTGAGCCTGTGTGCAGGTGGCGGATGGCCCACATACAGGCCCATATGTACATGGTGGAAGGTGTGCTTGTTCTAACGGGAGTTGCTTGGCTGGCAACCGCTCCCCGGGGCCCCAGTGGCCCCCAGCCCCTCACTCTGGTCCTCTCCCCAGACCCCGAGTCCCCGAATCACCCTTCCTTTCTCTGGGCTCCTTTATCTTTTCTGAAGAAGACATGTGGGCTCACGGGATGATGAGCCCTGAACCACCCTGAACCGATGCCCTGAACCAACAGTCCTCCTACTGGAAACGTGTCTTCATGGGAGGGTGGTGGGGCGGGGCGGGCCAGCCAGGAGGAGACAGGCCCACGCTCATCCACACAGAGCTCCGTCCTGGGGGCCTCTTTCTCAGGGGCCACTGACGGTATGTCTCCAAAGAGAAGGCTTTGGAACCTGTGTGGGATCTCGTGGGGAGGAGTCCCCTCCTGTCGGGAGGAGGGTCCCNTGTGCAGGTGGCGGATGGCCCACATACAGGCCCATATGTACATGGTGGAAGGTGTGCTTGTTCTAACGGGAGTTGCTTGGCTGGCAACCGCTCCCCGGGGCCCCAGTGGCCCCCAGCCCCTCACTCTGGTCCTCTCCCCCGACCCCGAGTCCCCGAATCACCCTTCCTTTCTCTGGGCTCCTTTATCTTTTCTGAAGAAGACATGTGGGCTCACGGGATGATGAGCCCTGAACCACCCTGAACTGATGCCCTGAACCAACAGTCCTCCTACTGGAAACGTGTCTTCATGGGAGGGTGGTGGGGCGGGGCGGGCCAGCCAGGAGGAGACAGGCCCACGCTCATCCACACAGAGCTCCGTCCTGGGGGCCTCTTTCTTAGGGGCCACTGACGGTATGTCTCCAAAGAGAAGGCTTTGGAACCCGTGTGGGATCTCGTGGGGAGGAGTCCCCTCCTGTCGGGAGGAGGGTCCCAGGGTGGGTGTGCCTGGGCCTGGTGTGGGCCTCCCCGCGTGGCCCCCTGGTGCCGGGCCTAACAGGGTCCCCTGTGTTGTGTCCACAGTCCCCTCAGCTGCTCTCGCCAACGCCGCCCGAGGTAACCGCCCCCCGGCCCGCCCATCTGCTCATCGCTCCGCTGCCTAGATTATAAAGATGACCACCCGAGGCTCCCCCAGGAGGGGCCCCCAGGCCCTTGGCTGTGGCCTCTGGCCCTGGCGGCAGGCCGTGGCCCTCTGAGGCTGGGGTGCCCTCCTCGGCGCTGGTTATTTTTATAATGGTGTCTCATCCGCATGCTTCCCTGTGTGTCTGCCAGCCTGGCGACGTGGGCACCTGGGACACGGGAGTCCTGCGGTCTGGCCCACGGCTTCCTTTAGAGGAACAGGTCCAGGGGCTGGGGTGGCAGGGGCCGCCTCATCTGCCTCTAAGCGGGATTGTGTGAATATCCTTGGGGCCTTGAGGGTGAACGTGCTGAAAGCGTTTCTGTATCAAATAGTGTTTATAATTGGCGGCCCGCCCTTCATGTCTGTTTCTCAAAATTGACCCATGACATCGATGGCTGCCAGTCAGACTCCAGAGGCATCAGGAGGGTGGCATAGGAGGGTGGCAACAGATGCCTGTGGGCGGGCAGCTAGCACTGAGTGGCCTGCGCATGTGTGGTTGCGAGCTCCAGGGACAAGGCCAGTGAGGCCACAAGACACCTGTAAAATACAAGCTGCTCAGTGGGGCTGTGCAGAGAATGCCTGGGGATGGAGACGAGACAGCCGGACTGTGGCAGCCCCAGAGGAGACAGAGTGCCCATCACCGGCGGCAAGGGGTGGGGTGGTGGCGGGCCAGGAGGTCAGTGTTAAGTGTGGGGAGGGGGGAGGCCCTGACAAGTGCGCTCCCAGCATGAGGGCGGCCTGAGTGGAGCGTGGAGGTGGGCACACAGGCAAGGCTTAGGGACAGTGGCTTGTGCGGGTTTAGCTGATGAGGAGCCCTCGGAGGCGGGAGGTAAGCTGGGAAGGGCATGGGAGCCGTGAGTGCCAGACCCAGACCCTCCCAGTGCTCATCCCCATGCCGGCCTGGTGGGCAAAGCAGCAGGGTCCGCCCACGGCAGGATGCCAGGCCACATCGTGACTCCGGCCAGGGTGCCGAGTTGTGGTGGTCCGGCAGCCTGCTCCACCCCCGCCCACGGTGCCACGCCATCTCACGCCACCTGCTCTGACCGCTCGAGAGAGTGGCCCGTCCTGCTTGAGTGGAGTCTGTGTTGTCAGTGACTGTGCGTCTGACTCAACTGAGCTTCTGGGCCCTGGGGCTCGGGGGCTTCTCACCTCCCACACCTGGAGAGCTCCTGTTGAGGCTGGTAGAATACAGAATCTCCGTGGGTCTCAAAGTGTCTCCCAAGGACCCTTGGGGGCCAAGAATTGGGCAAGAGGGGGACTGAAGGAAGTGGAGGGAGCCAGGTGCCTTTATCCACCCTTGGAGCCCAGCCAGAAGGAGGTGCTGTGGAAGGATGGGTACGATCCTGCCCTCCAGCAGCTGATAGCTGGTAAAGGGTGCTCAGGCCGAGGGGAGTGTCAGCACCAAGGCCAGCTCCCCACCCGGCTCTTCAGAAGTGTCCTGGCGGGTGCAGATGCGGGGACTCCATCCCGAGGCCACGTTGAGTCAGCCTCCTGGGTCAGGCGCATGGACGGTGTGCGGAGCACAGAAGGGTGGGATGAGGCGGGTGGTGCTCCCGGCTCAGCGTTCATCGGGCTGTCTTCCTCCCAGGGGGAGCAGGACGACCGCTCCTACAAGCAATGCCGGACCTCCAGCCCCAGCTCCACCGGGTCGGTCAGCCTCGGCCGTTACACCCCGACCTCGCGGTCACCCCAGCACTATAGCCGTCCAGGTACTTGCCCCCCCCCCCAGCTCCTTTCACCCCCCTGAACCTGCGCTTCTTGTTGCCTTTCCTGAGGAGTCTGTCTCGTACTTTGCACAGCTGGAAAAAGGACGGGCTGGGAGATGGAGGGCTGTGCTTTTAGTGACAGAAACGAAGGCCCTCTGCGGTCTGGGCGGGGAGGTGAAGTGCAGAGGCGACGGGTTACCCCATTGGTTAGAGGATCCATCCTGGGAAACGCGCAAGGCAGTGCTGAGCACGTGGAAGCCAGCCATGTGATGGTGTCAGGAAGGTGATCCGCACAGAGTGCGGGAGTCACCGAGTTCCGAGCTCACGGAATTCTCAGAAGGTTTGCACTGTGAAGGCGAAATCAACGGGCAAAACCTGGCATCAGCGTACGCATGGACGCTTCACCTGTTTCTGGGTCAGTGGCCCCAAAGACAGCCGTGGGGAGAAGCCTGAGGAGGGTCCCCTCTCCCCGCCCCGGCCTCATTCCCTGCCTGGCGCCCAGCTGTGTATCGCTTTCCCTTCCCTTTTAAAACTCTGAGCTGCCTCAGTGTGTCAGAGCCACAGGGCTCCACACAGAGGCTGCTTTTTTGAGGGATTTTTCCAAGCATCTCCTCCTCGGCCAGCTGTTGCATGGCTCCATTCTCACCTCCATGAACTCAGCTCTGGAGTTTTGCAGTGCTTGTGGAAAAATCAAAGCTCCGTTCATTGGCAAAGTTATTTTCATTACCTCCCTGCCATGTGCCTGGTACATCCTGCTCAAGAGAAGTTTGGAAAGTTGGGGAGTGAGTGAATGAGTGAGTGAGTGGTGAGAGATTCGTGACTGACTCAGTGAATGAATGAGTAGGTGAATGAGNGCATCTCCTCCTCGGCCAGCTGTTGCATGGCTCCATTCTCACCTCCATGAACTCAGCTCTGGAGTTTTGCAGTGCTTGTGGAAAAATCAAAGCTCCATTCATTGGCAAAGTTATTTTCATTACCTCCCTGCCATGTGCCTGGTACATCCTGCTCAAGAGAAGTTTGGAAAGTTGGTGAGTGAGTGAATGAGTGAGTGAGTGGTGAGAGATTCGTGACTGACTCAGTGAATGAATGAGTAGGTGAATGAGTGAAAGAGTGGGTGAATGAATGGATGAGTGGATAAATGCATGAATAGATGAATGAGTGGGTGAATGAATGAGAGATGACTGACTCAGAATGAATGAGTAGGTGAGTGAATGAATGAGTGGGTGGATAAATGAATGGATGAGTGAGTGAATGAGTGATGAGTGGGTGACAGTGAATGAGTGGGGGAATGAATGAATGAGTGGTGAATGAATGAATGAGTGGGTGAGTGAATGAATGATGAGTAAGTGAGTGGGTGGGTGGGTGAGTGAGAGAATGAATAAATGAGTGAGTGAATGACTGACTCAGGGAATGAATGAATGAGTGGGGGAGTGGATGAATGAGTGGTGAATAAATGAAGAGATGAGTGAATGAGTGAGAGGGTGGGTGGGTGAGTGAGAGAGTGAATTAGCAAGTGAGTGAGGGAATGAGTGGGTGAGTGACTCAGTGAATGAGTGGGGGAATGAGTGAATGAGTGGTGAATGAATGAATGAGTAGTGAATGAATGAACAGATGCGTGAGTGAGTGAAAGGGTGGGTGGGTGAGTGAGAGAGTGAATCAGCAAGTGGGTGAGGGAATGAGTGGGTGAGTGACTCAGTGAATGAGTGGGGGAATGAGTGAATGAGTGGTGAATGAATGAATGAGTAGTGAATGAATGAACAGATGCGTGAGTGAGTGAAAGGGTGGGTGGGTGAGTGAGAGAGTGAATCAGCAAGTGGGTGAGGGAATGAGTGGGTGAGTGACTCAGTGAATGAGTGGGGGAATGAGTGAATGAGTGGTGAATGAATGAATGAGTAGTGAATGAATGAACAGATGCGTGAGTGAGTGAAAGGGTGGGTGGGTGAGTGAGAGAGTGAATCAGCAAGTGGGTGAGGGAATGAGTGGGTGAGTGACTCAGTGAATGAGTGGGGGAATGAGTGAATGAGTGGTGAATGAATGAATGAGTAGTGAATGAATGAACAGATGCGTGAGTGAGTGAAAGGGTGGGTGGGTGAGTGAGAGAGTGAATCAGCAAGTGGGTGAGGGAATGAGTGGGTGAGTGACTCAGTGAATGAGTGGGGGAATGAGTGAATGAGTGGTGAATGAATGAATGAGTAGCGAATGAATGAACAGATGCGTGAGTGAGTGAAAGGGTGGGTGGGTGAGTGAGAGAGTGAATCAGCAAGTGGGTGAGGGAATGAGTGGGTGAGTGACTCAGTGAATGAGTGGGGGAATGAGTGAATGAGTGGTGAATGAATGAATGAGTAGCGAATGAATGAACAGATGCGTGAGTGAGTGAAAGGGTGGGTGGGTGAGTGAGAGAGTGAATCAGCAAGTGGGTGAGGGAATGAGTGGGTGAGTGACTCAGTGAATGAGTGGGGGAATGAGTGAATGAGTGGTGAATGAATGAATGAGTAGCGAATGAATGAACAGATGCGTGAGTGAGTGAAAGGGTGGGTGGGTGAGTGAGAGAGTGAATCAGCAAGTGGGTGAGGGAATGAGTGGGTGAGTGACTCAGTGAATGAGTGGGGGAATGAGTGAATGAGTGGTGAATGAATGAATGAGTAGCGAATGAATGAACAGATGCGTGAGTGAGTGAAAGGGTGGGTGGGTGAGTGAGAGAGTGAATCAGCAAGTGGGTGAGGGAATGAGTGGGTGAGTGACTCAGTGAATGAGTGGGGGAATGAGTGAATGAGTGGTGAATGAATGAATGAGTAGCGAATGAATGAACAGATGCGTGAGTGAGTGAAAGGGTGGGTGGGTGAGTGAGAGAGTGAATCAGCAAGTGGGTGAGGGAATGAGTGGGTGAGTGACTCAGTGAATGAGTGGGGGAATGAGTGAATGAGTGGTGAATGAATGAATGAGTAGCGAATGAATGAACAGATGCGTGAGTGAGTGAAAGGGTGGGTGGGTGAGTGAGAGAGTGAATCAGCAAGTGGGTGAGGGAATGAGTGGGTGAGTGACTCAGTGAATGAGTGGGGGAATGAGTGAATGAGTGGTGAATGAATGAATGAGTAGCGAATGAATGAACAGATGCGTGAGTGAGTGAAAGGGTGGGTGGGTGAGTGAGAGAGTGAATCAGCAAGTGGGTGAGGGAATGAGTGGGTGAGTGACTCAGTGAATGAGTGGGGGAATGAGTGAATGAGTGGTGAATGAATGAATGAGCAGCGAATGAATGAACAGATGCGTGAGTGAGTGAGAGGGTGGGTGGGTGAGTGAGAGAGTGAATCAGCAAGTGGGTGAGGGAATGAGTGGGTGAGTGGCCAGGCAGGTGGGTAGGTCAGGGAGAAGGGCTGTCAGCCTCTCTGCTGACCCCTCTGCTGACCCCTCTGCGGACCCCTCTGCTGACCCCTCTGCGGACCCCTCTGCTGACCCCTCTGCTGACCCCTCTGCGGACCCCTCTGCGGACCCCTGACCGCTGTATTTGGGTCACCTGGGCTGGCCAGCTGGTGCTGGGCCAGATGGCCGCCCCAGGGTCAAGGCCTGACTTTCTCCTGGGCGAGGCCTGGTGCCTGTCTGGTGACTGACCCCTCCCCAGTCTGGCTAACTACCCTCCACCTGGGTCCCGGATCCCAAGAAAGCCCTTTCGTGGGGCAGTGGGCAGGACCCAGGGGGCCAGCTGCTCCCACCCAGCAGGCCTGCGGTGGGCCTGGGCACCTTGACCCCAGCAGGCAGGCCTTCCTCCCTCCGAGCCCGGAGCAGAGGGGCCCCGAGTGTGCTTGGCGGCTCGGCCCCTCCAGGTGCCTCAGAAAGGTGTGTGTTCTTGGGTCGAGACGGCAGAGCGGGGCCTGGGGCTCTTCTGCGGCCGTGTGGCCGGGCGGGCTGACTCTGACTTGCTCTCTGTCGCCCGCAGCTGGTACTGCGAGCGTCGGTACCAGTAGCTGCCTGTCCCTGTCCCAACACCCAAGCCCTTCTTCCGTGTTCAGACATCATTACATCCCGTACTTCCGAGGTAAGGCGCGCGAGGCTGCGGGCTGTGCCCCGGGCCGCCCGCAGAGCGTCCTGTCTTGCTGCCCCGTGTCTGCTGCCGCATGGCCCCCCGAGCCCCTGTCTCATGCCCGTGCTCCCCGCTGTGTGTCTTGTGTGTCCAGCTCTATTGGTGTGTCCATGTTCCCAGGAGGCAGCTTGTCGTGTCAGAAAAGCGAGCGGCGAGGCGGGGAGAGGGTTCTAGGGCCTACCCGACGCCCACCTTGGGCTGGCTCCAGAGCCTTACCAGAGTCACCCCCTGTTATTTCCCCCTCGGCTTGGCGGGCGTGGGGGACTGCTCGCCACAGTCATCAGGAGGTGTCCACTGCCCCAGTTCATGGTGGCTGGGCATCCCACACGGCTGCAGCTCCTCCCAGGGTGCAGACCTGCCCATCTGTCCCACCCCTGCCCAGGCACATGTATGTGGGTCAGTCCAGGGAAAGGGCCAGCTCCTGTGTTATGGACTGAATTGTGCCCTCAGATTCATTTGTTGATGTCCTAAGCCCCCGTGAGCTGGCATTTGGAAAAAGCATCTTTAGGAGATTACTAGGGTTGTGTGAAGTCATAAAGGTGGGGCCCTAATCCGATGGGGTGGGTGGCCTTTTTGGAGGTGGAACAGACAGTCTGTCTGCATGTGCTCAGAGGAAAGGCCGTGTGAGGCCAGAGTGGTGTCTTCCACTGATGAGAGAGGCTGCACCTGAGACCCAGACCAGCCAGACCTTGATCTGGGACTTCCAGCCTCCGTTCCTGGGAGAAACAAATGTCTGCTGTGCAAGCCAGGCAACTGAGGTGCTTTGTTACGCAGCCCTCACTGACTGATACACCCTAGAAAGATCCCCCAGAGCACAAGAGGAGCAGCAGTGGGTCTGTTGGTCCCCCTGGTGTGAGTTAGGGTCCCCATTCCTCATGGCTGCTCAGTGCAGAATGTTTCAGGAGAACCTTCTGACCCCGAGGGACCGGGAGAGGCCAGCCCAGCGGGATTAGTGCATCACTGATGGCCACCCATCCCGGCTCCTTGGAATTTGGATGGTTCTCACATGCATCGTCATCACCCATCTGAGTGACCCCATTAGTCTAACTGAGAAGAGAGCCCCCTGGTCAGTGGGATGCCTTCCCCTCCTCTCTGTGGACCTGGCCCCACAGCTCCCAGACTATTTTGGATGTCCTGGCTTTTCTGAGAAGGAGCAAAGCCCCAGATCTTGTGAGCAGAAGAGCAGCATGGCTCACATGCATCGACGTGGACAAGGGTGTCATGTGGCCGGGATGTGGCCTCACCCAGAGGTGGACAGAAGACTCACTGCAAACCAGAGGGAGCTTGACGTTTAGACGTGGCCCCCCAGGTCACCCACGCCGGTGCCCCTTCTTCTTGTCTCGAAGGTCAGAAAGCTGAGCACACAGCTTTCCTCCCGCCCAACACGGCCCTGCTTTGGGTCCTTGGCAGAGGCACAGCCCAGAGGCGAGGCCAGGCAAGCTGCCCCACCCTGGAAGCTGGGCTGACCGCCCGGGAAACAGCTTTGTCCACATCTGCCCAGGCGGCCCCAGGGACTGCCCTTCAGCTCTCCACAAACATGGCTCAGAAACTGTGTCACGGCCCCTCCAAGGGCACCCTGAGGTCAGGGAGGGGGCACGGTGGCCTGCGGTCTGCTCCAGGTGGGCACTGGCTCCACAGTGGGCCACCCTGCTTTCCTTCTGCCTGCTCTTTCCCCCAGTTCTCTTTGTCCAGGAATCGGGCAAAGCCCCGACCCTCCTCTCATGTACAGGATGTGGGGGTTCCTGGCACCCCCGGGTCTGCCTGCGGCCGACTTCCAGGGCCACCTGTGACCTTAGGAGCCCCAGCCCCCTTCCCAGACTCCCCCCTGGGGAGACGGAGGCGCAGGGACAGCTTGCTGGGCTGGGCCCAGAGGCAGGCCCTCACTCACCAGGTGCGCCCACCTGCAGGCTGTGGGACTGCTCCTTCTCCCCAAGGCCCATGGGGCCTGGTGCATCGCAGCCTGTGGGCGCTTTGTGGCGGGTCGTACCGAGGGCCGCCTGCCTTCCTCTCGGCCGGTCATGGGGCCTGGTGCCCACGTGCACTCTGGGAAGGCCTTCCCTGGCCGCTCCTCCCAGCAGCTCAGCTTCCTTGACTGTCCAGCTGGAGGTTTTCCCTCTGGACGATGCTGCAGGTAGGGGGCTCACCCAGGAGGGACCAGCGCTTGCCCTGACCTGGCCACACGCCCCTCCATTCCCACCTCACCCCTCCATTCACAGACACACCTTCCCTGGGAAGGGCCACCCTCCTGCCAAGACCTGTGTGCAGCGTAGGTGCCCGTGGCAGCCGTTTGCACTAGTATACATTTCAGTCCCTGGTCTGTCTCCCGGGACAGTGTGAGGTTTAAGCCTGACCTCTCACCTGTCAAGGAGCAGGCCACAGGGGCCAGCAGGTGGGTGCAGGGAGCAGTGGCGCTGGCAGGACCGTGCTGCTGGGCAGGAGGGGCAGTGGCCCTTGAGCCCCCGCCCGCAGTGTGAGGGGCGAGGAGGTCTGCAGAGGCGGAGCCCCCCGTCAGCACCCCCGTGCCCACCCACTGGCGGCGCCTGGTGGCCCCTCTTCATCTCACCCCCTTCTGGGGCCGTCCGCCTGGTGGCCGTGGTTGGCCCAGGTGGCCTGAGGCAGCAGGCTGGGCAGGTGTCCCGCATCATGGTGTCCCGCATCATGGTGTCCCGCATCATGGTGGGAGCCCTGCAGGGGTTGGGGGCTGGCCTCACCTCTGGTCACCTAGAGAAGATCCACAGAGCCAAGTGAGGGTGCTCCCGAGGGCTGAGTGTGGACAGCTGGGCAGCAGATTTGAAGGGCATGGTGCTGGATCAGAAAGCAAAGTATAAACGTCCATGGGTCCACAGCCAGGTCAAGGCATGATCAAGTAATAAACCAATGGGGAGAAGAGACCAGCTCCCGGCAGAAGAGACCCCAGTGATTCACGGGGACCCTCTGCCCTCCAGGAGGGGTGCCCTCCTCCCCGCCATCAGGTGGGGGCTGTACCAGGCAGTTTCTGTGCAAACAGCGCAGAGTTGGGGGCGGAGAGGAGCCGGATGTGCAGAATCCTGGGCCAGCACGACCTCAGCCGTGCAGTCAAGGTCAATCGCAGCACCGGGTCACATGGACGGCAGCACTCCTGATGATGAGGGGAGGGTGCCTCCCCTCCGGGCTCTTCCCCCCAAACCCATGACCCCGTCTGGTCATGAGAACATACCCGGCAAATCCTCCCTGAGGGGCCGTCTGCCAGATGCACGCACAGCACTTCTCAAAACTGCCCAGGTCCTGAGGTGCCGGACAGACAGAAGCAGTCACAGCCCCAGGAGGCCTGGGGGCGGGGCGTGAAGGCCATGTTGCCTGGTGTCCTGGACAGGTCCTGGGGTACCCAAGGGACACGAGCAGAAAACGGGGGAAATCTGAGTGAAGCAAGGCGTTTGGACAACACCGGGGTGGTGAACCGCCGGCTGCGTGTAAGATGGAACCGCGTGGGATTCGCAGGAAACCTCTGTGTTGCGCGGAACTGCTCTGCAGCAAAGCACTGACTCCAGTGGGCAGGGGAGACGGCTGTTCACGGGCCAGCGCTTCCTGGGCTCTGGGCTGGCTCCCCACTGAGGTCCTCACGGCTCTCTGACGGCGCTGAGGACCATCCATAGCAGAGGTCAGAAGTGACCTCCGTGCTGACCCGCCTCTGGGAGGGGCCACACATCCAGGCACGAGGAGCTCTGTGCCGTTTCAACGTCGCTGCACGGCTGGGCTTGCCTCTGGCATTCTTCCATCCCTGGTGATGTCGGTGGTGGGGGTTTTGGCCACCAGGACCCATGAGGAAGACAGTGCCCAGAGCTCAGTCTCGCCAGCACCCAGGGCCCTGCAGAAGGCGGCCGTGGGGAAAGTGCTCTGCGAGGCCCCATGTGGGGTCTATGCGAGTGTGCACTTCACTGGGCAGGCAGGCATCCAGAGAAGGGAATGGCCGGCTAGGCTGTGTCCCCGGGGAAGGCTTTGCACCTGAGCCTCGACCCAAGTGGAGCCTGGACAAGTGGGGAGGACTGGAAAGGGGGTCCCCCAGGGATTGGAGGAGGAGAGATGACAAGAGAGACAGGTGGGGTCAGGTCCTAGTCTTAGAGTCTGGGGGCCAGTGAAGAGGGCCCTGGATGGCAGGTGTGAGGTAGGTGTGACCTGCCCCCTGACCCCAGTGAAAGCCACAGTCCTCCTCAGATACACGTACATGTGTGTACACACACGTGCACACACGCACACGGACACGTGCACACACGCACACAGAGACACACACACAGACATATGCATGCATGCAAAGCACACACATGCACACACATGTGCACACATGCACACAGACACATGCACAGATGTGCACACATGCGTGCATGCACACGTACACTTACATGCACACACAGATGCATGCACACATGCACTTACATGTGTGCACAGATACACACGCGCGCACACACATGCACAGACATGTGCATGCATACCCATACTCACATGCACACACACAGAGACACGTGCACAGATACGCGCACACATGCGTGTGCACACACACATGTGCACGCATGCACACACATGTGCACACACACAGGAGCCTTGCTTGTGAAGCCGGATGCTGCACGGTGACCCTGGGGACCGGGGAGGATGGGGCCCCATGACAAGCTGGAGTCTGCCCCACCTGGGTAGAGCAGAGAGAAACAAGCCACGGGAGGCTGGGCCGGGACGCCCTGGCACAGCAGGGCGCCCCAAGGCAGGCCGTCCTCAGCTGCTCTGGGTTCGAGCAGATGAGTGTGAAGCCCCGGCTTCCCCGTGTTCTCTGCCCTGGGGGTGATGAGTCATGGCCAGCAGGGTGGGCCTGCGGTTTCCTTCACGCACCCATGGGCATCGTCTACCCACTGGGAAGTGCAGCCTAGCCTGAGGCTCCAGAAGGCTCTGAGCTGAGCTGGAGGTCGGTGCTAAGGGAAAAGTGGGCTTCACACCCCGTCCCTGGGGGGTACAGTTCTCGACCCGACGTTCCGTCCACACTGACAGATGAAACTGGTGTTCTGGTGGGAAGCTGCTGGAAGCTGCAGTCAGTCTGGGGAGCTGGCTGTGGTATGCTGTGCCCACCCTGCCCCTCAGGCCCCCTGGGGTCCCCAGCACACCACCCCCAGGCAAGAGTACCCCCCAAGCCCGTCTGCCGCTCCGCCCCCGTTAGCCCACCTCCGGGCCGGCGCGTGCTGCCTCATCGCGTGTCACCTTGGGGTCCTGTGACTCCCAGTCCGGGGTGTTTTCAGGTCAAGGAGTCCCTTTCCTTTCACCGAGCTGTCACGTGACGTTCCCTGAGCTCAAGTGGGGAGTGAGTTGTGCCTTTGTGTGTCCTGCTGAGACGAGCCGTGTGCCATCCCTTCAGGAGGTGTGGGGGTGGGGCGGGGAAGGCCACCGGGTGACCACGGCTGTCTAAAGTCTGTGACTTGATAATCCAACCTTGTCTGCAAAAACTGAACTGACAGATCTGGATGTGATAAAAGTCGGAGCAAAAATCAGAGGGTTCTTCCCCTTTAATCTGGCAAAAAAAAAAAAAACACAAAAAACCTGCTTTATTTGGGAACATGGCAGCTGATGAACACCAGTTGCCTCTTTTTCTCCTGTAGCTGATAAAGTTGTCCTCAGTGGCTTTTAAAAGACAGATGTCAATGAATTCTAGCACTTCAGCCCCTGTTGTGAATGGCTGATTTGTGAATCCTCCAAGAAATCAGCATCTTTTTACACAAGGATACTTAGGAAGAAGTGGGGGTGCTTAGTCTTGATGAATTTGTGACTTTCTAGATTCAGGCAGCAGCCTGGCCATGCCCCCTCCCACCACCCAAGGAAAGGGGGGACACTGTTGATGGCTCGGCTAGCCGTCCCGGAACTTGGAAGCAGGCTGGGCCCTGTCCTGGGCGCTCCTGTTCCCCGACTCTGGGGCCACGGAAGGCGGTCCCTCGAGGTTGGATTAACAAGTCGTGGGCCCCCATCTGGAGGTGTCGGTGGAGGGGGGGTCACACTCCCTCCCCCGGGCAGAGGGCGTGGAGGCCCCACCGGGCAGGGGAGACAGGGGCTCCCGAAGCTCTCGCGCTTGAAATGCTCTCCTCTGCTTTCCCCTCCCACCTGTCTGCCGTCTTCGCTCTTCCGTCTGGAGGCAGTGAAAGTGGCCGGAGCACCCCCAGCCTCTCCGTGCTCTCAGACAGCAAGCCTCCCCCCTCCACCTACCAGCAGGCTCCTCGCCACTTCCACGTCCCAGGTAGGCGCCCAGGACGCACGGCCACCCACCAGGCAGATGGGCCGCCCCTGAGCTGTCGGGGCGGGCGTCTGCCATTACCTCTTGGGATCCGCATGTTCCCCAAGCTTCTTCATCCCCCACCCCACCGCCATATTCTGAGATGCTTTAAAAATCCACAGATGGGTGGTGTGCACATCCCCAAACCGGCACGTGTTTGAGTCCCTCCCAAAGCCCCACACATCCTGGGGAGGCGCGGCTGCCCTTCTGGGAGTGGACTGGAGACAGGTTGTCACTGGACACCCACTCCGGCCCCCTCCGGCCCTCTGCCCCCTTCACAACAGTGGGTGGCATCTGGGCTGAATGCAGCTGAGGTGTGTGGGGCCTGGGCGCCCGTCGCTGGGGTCCTCGATCCTTGCTGGGGGCTCTGGGTGGCGGGCTGCTTGCTGACGAATGGCGGGAGAATGGGCGCCATCACAGTGAGCTTGCTCACCCTGCCATCTCTCTCCTTTTCTCTTCCTTTCTCCTTTCCCAGACACTGGCGTCAAAGACAACATCTATAGGAAACCCCCCATCTACAAGCAGCATGGTACATACAGTCGGAGTCCTCCGCTGCTGCGTTTGCCCTGCATGCCTGTCGTTTCTGCATGCTTGCTCTTGCTGTGCTTTGATACATGACGGGGAGGGTGCTGTGGGGGGCTGCGGCCTGAACATTAGGTACGTGGTGTTTGCTGGTAGGATCCCGGGAGGCCCTTCGTAAATTGCAGTGGAGAGTGTGTCCGAGTAAGCGCCTCTGTGTGTGTGTGAACCCAGGGCTGACTCGAGGGCCGGGCTGCAGGTGAGGGCTTGTAACCACGAGCTGCTCCCCGCGTGTGGCTTCAGGGACACTGCTTTGAGGGGAGCAGCCAGCCTGATTTTAGCCCAGATGGTGAGGGATGGAGGTGCCTGGACCCCAGGGTGGCCCAGCCTGGTCTTTGGAAAATAGCACAAACCAGAATCAGTCCTTTCGCCCTCCGTGAGAATGTAAGTCCTGTGTTTTGAGACTCTCTGATGGTAGAATTCACGACTTGGCCTTTGGTTAAAGGGATTTCAAGCCTCAGCAAATCGGGGCAGGTGATTTCTGCTGGCGAGGGTGTCTCTCACCGCGCCCCGGCCCTGCCTCCGGTTTCCCTCCCAGACGTGGCCAGCCGTCTGCACTCCACTGGGCCTGCAGGAGTCAGGTGTTCCGGGGACAGGAGGCTCCAGGTCTCACCCCTGTTTCTTCAGAGAATTTCTGGTGATTTGGGATGTGTTGCTTCACCATCCTAAGCCTCTGTTTCCTCATCTGCAGAACAGGACTGATCTTCCGTCCTGTCTTTTGGGCAGGCTGGTTGGGAGGGCTTGGGTCGGGTAATGAACGTGAAATCGCATTCTAAACTGCCGTGATGTGGGATTGTTATTAAATCCCTAGAGAGACGGGAAGGGGAGCTCCATGCTTAAAGCTCTTGCCCAGAGGCATCCCCAAGACAGCCACCACCCCTGTCGACAGCTGGAAGGATGCTGTGGGTGAAAGCTATCAAAGCGTGTATTCTGGACTTCCCAGGCGGTCCAGTGGTTAAGACTCCAGGCTTCTAATGCAGGGGGCGTGGATTCAGTTCCTGGTCAGGAAACGAGGATACTACATGACAGGCAGCATGGCCAAAGATCGTGTGTTTTCTGTGGCTTACTGGGCTTCCCTGGTGGTGCAATTGGTAGAGAATCCATCCGCCAGTGCAGGAGACACAAGAGATGCAAGTTTGATCCCCAGGTCGGGAAGATCCCCCGGAGAAGAAAATGGCAACCCGCTGCAATATCCTTGCCTGGGAAGTCCTCTGGACAGAGGAGCCTGGCAGGTTACAGTCTGTGGGGTCGCAGAGAGTCAGACACGACTGGGCACGCACTGGCTGGCTGGCTGGCTGGCTGTGGCTTACTACAAGCCCGTGGTCGGTCTGTTTTATAAATGTTCTCCTTGACTGCAGTAGGCCCTTTGCTTAGTGTATTTCCTCCTCTCCCCAGGAAAGTTAAGAGATGACTGGGAACTCTTGGGCTTCCAGGAGATGATGCCTTTTACTCTTGCCCCTTGATCGGAGAAGCAGGGAACCCAGATCTTCCCGGGGGATCAGAGAGGGCGGGGCTCGTGAACCCCAGGAACCTCAGAGGTTGTCCAGACCAGCCCCCTGTGTCACCCGTGGGGAAACTGAGGCTCAGGAAGGCAGGGGCAGGCAGACAGTGATGTTTTTCCTTCTGGGCGCCAGTGCTCCAGCCTTGAAGCTGTCCTCGTCTGCGGGGAGAACTGACTGACTCAGCCTTTGATCGGCCAGTAACGCCACTTACACACACACCGTAGGAGGGGGCCAGGCGGTAAATCAGCTTGTGAAATTGCTCCCTAGCATCTGATGAGGCCGAGATCCGAGACAGAGAATTTCTCACACTGAGTCTCTTAACTGGATTGTGCAACAGAGATTCCGTTTACCCTTTTTTTTTTGGCTGCACCGGGCAGCTTGTGGGGCTAAATTCCCCGACCGGGGATTGAATCCACGGCCCCTGCAGAGGCGCAGGGTCTTAATCACTGGATGGAAATCCCGGTTTGTTCTTACCAGGGGTGATCTTCATATTTTATTTTTTAAAATCTGGATGTTTGCACCTTTTCTGTTGAAAGGCAAGTGCATTCTTATTTGAACCCACACTCTTCTAACATTCTGGACCTTGGGCTTATTGATCACTTTATGAAATGAGCCTTACAGAGCGCCTGCTCTCTGCCGAGTGTTCAGCCTCACGGCGGGATGAGCAGGAACACGGTCAGCCCCTGCTTGATAGTAAAGGGGCCGTGAGAGGAGCAGGCGCTCTCAGGGGCCGCGAGTCCTCTCATCCTGCTTTCCCCGGACAACCCTCAGGGTGGGGAGATGGATGGGTGTGATGGGGTGCATTTGAGACGTTCTGACTTTATAAGGTTTCCCCATCTGGCTGGCCCGTATCCACCGGAAGTGCCTCGGGGGTGGGGCATGCACGTGTGTAGCACGCATGTGAGCATGCACGTGTGTGCGTGTGTGTGTGCTTCAAGTCCACGTGCAGCCCCTTCTCCCCATCTCAGCAGCAAACTGACCATCCACTCATCTCTCAGCGGAGAGAGGAACACACCTCAGGCTGGAGAAGCCATCAGTTTAATCTCCCGACTTGCCAGAAACAAACTCTGGGCAGTGATGTTGACTTTCTAGGCCATTTAATTAGTTTGCTAAGTCACTACTACCAGGAGTGGAGTTCGAACCCACGCAGACACAGGTCCGTTGGATCTTAAGTCCAACGCCTTAGCCACTCAGCAATCCCCGTGGTAAGAATACTGGAGCGAGATACTGGATACTGGATCTTCCCGATCCAGGGATCGAACCCGCATCTCTCACTTCTCCTGCACTGGCAGGCAAGTTCTTTACCGCTCGGGCCACCTAGGAAGCTGAATGGCAGCCCACTCCAGTGTTTCTTGCCTGGGAAATCCCATGAATAGAGGAGCCTGGTGGGCTACAGTTCATGGGGTTGCAGAGTCGGACTCTACTTAGCGACTAAACCACCAAGTCACTTCAGTCGTGTCCAGCTCTTTGTGACCCCACGGACTGAAGTTGCCAGGCACCTCTGTCCATAGGGATTCTCCAGGCAATACTGGAGGGGGTTGACATGCCCTCCTCTTAATTAGTTTAAGATGGTAACATTCAGTGAGCTTTAAAAATGTATGCTTTTTAATTAATGTATTTACTATTTAACTTTCTATTGCCAAGTCATCAAAAGTTGTTTTTAATTTAGCAACACTTTTTTCTGGTGCCTTCATCCCACTTGTGTGTTTGGGGAAATGAGCCTCCAGCATGAGAATAGCCAGGCCTGGGGACTCAGGGAGGGGTGGGCGGGGGGCACTGACATTGAGGATGAGAATCAGGGTCAGGATTAGCGACTGCATAGCTGCCACAAGTGCATCGTGTGTGCTGGGGCTCCATCTCGACAGAGCCCTGTTAGCTGCCACGCAGTCCCTCAGTCGTGTTTGACTCTTTGCGACCCCGTGGACTGCAGCGCGCCAGGCCTCCCTGTCCATCACCAACCCCCGGAGTTTACCCAAACTCATGTCCATCGAGTCAGTGATGCCACCCAACCATCTCATCCTCTGTCACCCCCTTCTCCTCCCACCTTCAATCTTTCCCAGCATCAGGGGCTTTTCTAAGAGTCAGTTCTTAGTATCAGGTGGTCAAAGTACTGGAGCTTCATCTTCAGCATCAGTCCTTCCAATGAATATTCAGGACCGATTTCCTTTAGGATGGACGGATTTGATCTCCTTGCAGTCCAAGGCAAGGAAGCTAAGGTCAGGGCCCTGAAGTGGCCGTCGTGACCAGCTGACGGCCAAGCCACCCCAGGTCTGCCCGACCCCTGAACCCGCTGCTCTCGCTTAACATCACTGGGGACCAGCAGTATTTCCTTCGACTCCTTAGCTCCATCTCTTGTCGTCCAGTCGCGCAGTTGCATCTGACTCTTTCGACCCCACGGACTGCAGCGCATCAGGTTCCTCTGTCCTTCATTATGTCTCTGCTTGGTTACAATTTAATGACATGTTTTTTAAAAAGGAATGAGAAACAGAGGAAAGGGAGCAGAGGAACTGAATGGAGAATAAGGAAGAGAAGAAGATCCACATCCCCCGGGAAGAGCTGCCGTCGGACCGGCGGGGGCGCTGGACAGGCTGGGGGTCCGCAGGAGGCCTCCCACCGCCCGCTAAGCCTCCAGCTGTGACGGGGACCCTTCCTGGGTCCTGTGAACGGCCCCGAGCCGCCTGCGGTGCTGAGCCCAGTGTCGGCCCTCTGTGAGGCGGCCAGGACTCCCCGATCAGCTCTGTGTCCTGCTCTGGGGAGGAGGGTCCTGGCTCCCAGGAGCTCCGCGTGCAGCCACGTGATGCCTGGCACAGAGTGGGGACTTTCCTCCAGTGGAGTGAGCTGGCCCAGTGCTGCAAGTGAATTCAAGAGGGAAACGTAATGCCTCCCTCCAGACTTTCAGGAAACTGTCCAGCTGTGAGGACAGATGTTCTGTTTCACCGGCCAGTGCGTGGGAGCCCCGGCCCAGGGGGTGGGGGGGCACCTCACCACCTCCCACACCTGCTCTCAGCAAGGGGCTCCCTCCTGCCTCCCAGAGCCGCCCACCCGCGCCAGGCCACAGGGGCCATCCGCACAGCCTGTAGCTACTTCCCATGTGGCTCAGACGGTAAAGAATCCGCCTGCAGTGCAGGACACCCAGGTTCGATCCCTGGGTTGGGAAGATTTCCTGGAGGAGGGCATGGCAACCCACTCCAGTATCCTTGCCTGGAGAATCCCATGGACAGAGGAGCCTGGTGGGCTACAGTCCTTGGGGTTGCAAAGAGGCAGAAATGGCACAGTGATTAATACTTTAAAGAAATTAATCACATCTCATGTGTCTCTCTGGGATTCCTTCATAGTGGGTTGGAGGCGCATTTTGGTTTGGGGATGGGGGAAAAGGGGATGGCTCTGGGCAGATTTCCCCTCCCATCAGGGTGCTTCCCGCAAAGGTCCCGGGCAAGCAGGAGCAAGGACATCAGCCTAGCCCAAAAGGGTGCTCATGGCAGATACCTTCTGCGGCTCGGATGGAGCCGCCTCGTGTGACAGGAAAGACACACACAACTCTGTTTCTCTGCTTGTCCTGAACTGATCTGTCTGTTCCTGACACCCTGAAACGGCCTGCTACAAATTCGCTACACAATTTGCCTCTCGTTTATTCCTAATATTTCAGACCTGTGAGCCAAGCTCCTCATATGTGGCCGTACCCATGTTCATCTCACGTGATCCTCTTCACGTGGAGGGGGTGGGGTGGGTGGCATTTGCCCATTTTACAGATCAGGAAACTGAGGCTCAGGGCCATTAAGGAAGCAGCCCGCAAGCCACACAAAGCGCCAGGGTCCTCTGTGTCCCTAAGCCCATTTCCCATTTCTGGAGAGACCCCCGCCGTGTGTTACGCGGCTCTGGAAAACCCCTGTTTGAGTCTGGTTCGCTCGTGCACACCTCTCGGAGCTGGAGGCGTTTGCAGAGAGAAGTCGCTGCATGTTGGTGGGGTCCCCCCCTTCGGAGGTGGGGTGCTTCTTTGAGCCCTGAGGCAGCTCTACAGCCAGAGCTCTTCCGCCCCCGTGTGACCCCCAACGCCTGTGGGGTCCTCAGACCTAGGAGGTGGGGCGGGGAGCGCGCTGGTCCCTGGGACGCGGAGTCTTGCGCCCTCCACAGCCCTTTGGCCGGAGCCATTTAGTTTTGTGTATGCAAGTTACCCCAACCGCGGCAGTGCCTGCAGGGGCCTCTGTGGGCTGGTGAGGGGTGAGGATCACTCACTTTTACCAGAAGAGCCAGCCCCGGAGGCTGTCTCTGGGCTGGACGGTGGCCGAGCTCTCAGAGCCCCCAGTAGCCACTGGCCGGATTGTCGCTGAGGCTGCTGCGCCAGCCACCAAGAGTCCCGGCCGATGCATGGCTCAACGCCCGGGGCGCTGCTGCCTGGCCACAGCCATCGTCTGGGCAGCGGGAGCACCCACGCCGCTGGGCGTGCGTCCGCCTCTGGGCCCCTTCCCCCGCCGCTCCATCACGGTGCCCCGCACGCAGGCTTGGCACCTGTTGCCCTCTGTTGGTGGAGAGAGCGAGGTCTTTCTTTTCACGTTGCAAGCCGCTGTCTCTCCCGGGAGAAGGAGAAACAGGGAGTCATTGGGAATAACGAAATGTCAGAGCGTCCAGGACGGTCTTCAGCTGTGACCTTATCTTGTCAAGGTCCTGTAGCCCAGTCCCCCGTTTCCAAGCTCTCGGGTCTGATGTCAGTCTTGTCGCTGGTGGTGCGCAAGGCAGGGTGCTCCCAAAGGCTAGAAGGTCTGAGCCCTCCACAGGCTGCAGGTAAGGAGCCCGCCCTGCGCACGTCCTCGGCCTCCGTGGCAGGTGGCGAAGGACCCTCGGGTCTTCCGTTCGTGGTTCCGTGCGTGCATGGGGTCAGTGGTTTAGCTCAGGATGCACGGGATGGGTCATCACTGAGTTGGATGCTGAGAACTGTCGGCCTTGCCCTCGTGTGATTTATTTCATCATGTTGGTTTGGAGATGATAACGTGAACCCTGCTGGGTGACCATCCCCAACCGCCCCCTCAAAAAAATCAAGGAAATTGAGAATGCAGACACCTCTTGGCTCAGTTCCAAAGAGTCTGCCAAAGGGCGGACGTTCGCGCACTCTCTCGTCGAGCCCACCTCCGGTCCTGTGTTGCAACCCCCTCGTTGCTCTCCCTTGACTCCTCCCAGTGGCATCGCTCACTTCCCACTCTGTGTCTTGTGGGCAGTGAGGTGGGGCAGACAAGAGGAAGGACTTTGGAGTCCTATGTCAGCCTCTGCTGCCCGCTGATCTGTAATCTCGAGAAAGTCACGTCAGGCTCTGAGCCTCAGTCCTCTGATCTGAGAAATGGGTCACATGGGGATGAGCAGTGAAGTCTCTGAAGCTCAACCCAGCAGAGTCTGACCCACTGGGGGCTGGACCACGGGGCCCTTCTGTTATTTTAAAGTTAAACTTGAAAGGTAGAAAGCGTGATCTTTGAAATGCCAAGCAGCCAAGGAGGGATCAGCTGGATTGTTAATGAGACATCATGTCACATACCTGCTCTTCTTTTAGCGAATCCTATGCAAGGCCCCCAGCCCCCATTCCTGCGGGGATAGTCCCCCAGCCGATCTGATTCCTCAGTCCTCAAAAGTACAAGTGCTGGCGACGTTTCTTTCCATTTTGAGCATGACTGTGAGGTGGGAACCAGGACGTGCAAACTCACCATCGGTGGTACACTGCCTTGACAGATTGATGTTTCCCTTCCAGCTGCGAGGCGATCAGATGGGGAGGATGGAGGTTTCGACCTGGATAACAGGAAGGTAATGAGGGGCAGGCCCAGTGTTGGGGGACCTTCTCCAACTCGAAGCTGCAGCCCCTCCCCTTAGGTGCTGCTCCTTAGGAGTCTGGCGCGGGCCACGTGGAACCACATTTCAGAGGCAGTCCCACCAGCCTCCTCGCACTTAGAAATACTCCCTCTTCTACCAAAGTCCTCATTCTTTGCTGTGTAACTTGAAAGTGAAAGCGTTAGTCGCTCAGCCGTGTCCAGCTCTTTGTGACCCTGTGGACTGTAGCTTGCCAGGCTTCTCTGTCCGTGGAATTCTCCAGGCAAGAATACTGGAGTGAGTAGCCATTCCCTTCTCAAGGGCATCTTCCAGACCTAGGGATTGAACTCAGGTCTCCTGCATTACAGGCAGATTCTTTACTGTCTGAGCCACTTTTGGTTCTTTAACCAAGGAGATGACTGAAAAGAAAAGAAAAGAAATCTTGAGTCCACCCCAGCTCAAGAGCTAAGACCCTTTGTTCGTCTTTAAGGAAGGTGGGTGAGTGTGGCAGGAGCCCAAGGCTGGCTTACCCTACTCCCGCCACGTGTGCTCTCACCTGGGGCCCTGACCTCCCCAGCCTCAGTCTCCTCATCTGTAAAATGGGGCAGTGCCCCTGCAGGTCAAGTTGGAATTCACAGAGCTTCTGTTTTTTTTTCTTAGCAGAAGACCAGCTGGCTGATTCTCAAGGGGGAGGCAGACACGAGGACCAACTCTCCGGACCTAGACAGCCAGTCTTTGTCCCTCAGTAGTGGGACAGACAGAGGCCCTCCCCAGACAGTGCCAGGGGACAACTTCTACTCACGTGAGTGGTTCTTCTGAATGAGAGGCTGTCGGTGCGGCATGAAAGGCCTTGCAGAAAATAGGGCCCACAATCCCGAGCTGATCCCCCCCAGATCTAAGCCTTGCTCCTTAAAAACTCTGAGTGTACACCTAGACAGAAGGGCAAGTTGGGTAGTAAGCAGACCCGTAGCCATGCACTTTCTTTCCTTGATGGCGTCTGAGCCAGCCAGGCTGTGCCAGCGTACCCCCTGGACTCTCCATGGCTGGGGGGAGGCTGATTCAGGCTCCTGGGGTCCTCGAGGGGAAAGGGGCTTCCAGGCTGGAAGTGAGGGCCTGTTTTCCTCCGGAGCGGATGGAGCGTGGCCCAGGCGGTGAGTCCAGACTCGAGGCTGAGAGCAGCGCTGTCCCGTGTTACTGTGCGCCCCTCCTGAGTAAGGGGCGAGGAGCCACGACCCCATGTCCTCAGGGAGTGAGGTGGGAGAAAGGCCCACATCTGCCTGATCCAGGGGATCGTGACACTCAGTCGGCGTGCCCTTCAGATGTGGGGCGAAACTGCCCGTAATGCTCTACACGTCCGGAGGCTGTGAATTATGGAGGAAACAGCAGCAAGCTGCTGCCTGGTACACGCGGGAGACGGCAGGCGGACTCCTTGGGTCTCGGCGGCTGTGGGCGGGTTTCTGTGGACCAGCTGGAGGTGTAGTTTGGAAGTAGAGAAGTCCAGGAGGGGATGGGTGTGCATGTGAGAAAGCCCAGGACAGACACTGGCTTTGCTTTAGGAGAGGCCCAAGTTCAAGTCCCTGTTGGACACTGACTGTGGGCCCCTTGTGCCGGTCCTGGGCCTCGGTCTCACCCGTGTGCCTGGAGGGGCTGGTAACCACCCGGGCGGGGAGGCCTTGAGCTGCCAGCGCTCCACCGGGCGTGTAGTAGGTGCTCAGCAAATGGACTGCTTTTCCTCACCACCATCCTCATCCTCATCCTCCCGACTGTAAACCGTCTCACAAACGAAGGCGCGCGTGTTCCCATGTGGGACAGGGGCCGGGAAGTGTGGAGGCGACCGCTT
>SJYB01007461.1:4490-16919 GCA_006408585.1 Antidorcas marsupialis
AGTCTTCTCCAACACCACAGTTCAAAAGCATCAATTCTTCAGTGCTCAGCTTTCTTCACAGTCCAACTCTCACATCCATACATGACCACTGGAAAAACCATAGCCTTGACTAGACGGACCTTTGTTGTCAAGGTAATGTCTCTGCTTTTCAATATGCTATCTAGGTTGGTCATAACTTTTCTTCCAAGGAGTAAGCATCTTTTAATTCAATGGCTGCAGTCACCATCTGCAGTGATTTTGGAGGCCTCCAAAATAAAGTCTGGACTGTTTCCACTGTTTCCCCATCTGTTGCCCGTGAAGTGATGGGACCAGATGCCATGATCTTAGTTTTCTGAATGTTGAGCTTTAAGCCATCTTTTTCAATCTCCTCTTTCACTTTCATCAAGAGGCTTTTGAGTTCCTCTTCACTTTCTGCCATAAGGGTGGTGTCATCTGCATATCTGAGGTCATTGATATTTCTCCTGGCAATCTTGATTCCAGCTTGTACTTCTTTCAGACTAGCATTTCTAATGATGTACTATGCATGTAAGTTAAATAAGCAGGGTGACAATATACAGCCCGGATGTACTCCTTTTCCTATTTGGAACCGGTCTGTTGTTCCATGTCCAGTTCTAACTGTTGCTTCCTGACCTGCATATAGGTTTCTCAAGATGCAGGTCAGGTGGTCTGGTATTCCCAAACTGTACAGCTAACTGCAAAAAAAGAAAAGAAAGAAACCAACCCACTTCTTACACTATGTACAAAAATAAAATCACAATGGATTAAAGACTTAAATGTAAGACCTGAAAACATAGCTTGCTTATATTGGCTTGAAACATTTCTTCCATTTCAGTTTATAGGAATATTTTGAGAAAGATACTTATTAATTCTTCTTTAAATGTTAGATAAAGTTCACTTGTGAAGCTGTCTGGTCCTGGGCTTTTGATTCTTTGGAAATTTGTTTATTTCTATTTCAACTTCATTGCCTATAGCTGGTTTATTTAGATTTTCTCTCTTATTCTGCCTTGGAAGATTATATGTTTCCAGGAATTGATTCCTTTCTTCTAGGTTGCCTTATTTGTGGCCATAAACTTATTCAAAATGGTCTCCTGACTGTTTGTATTTTTGTGGTATCAGTTTTAACTTATCTTTCATTGCAGATTTTATTTATTTGAGCCCATTCTTTTTGCTTTGTTTTTCTTGATGAGTCTGGTAAATGTTTATCAATTTTGTTTATTTTTTCAAGCAATGATCTCTTATATTCAATGATATGTTCAGGGTTTGATTATTTTTCAGCCTCTTTTTTAATTTTTTCCACTCTGATCATTATAATTTCCTTCCTCCTGCTAGACTTCCCTGGTGGCTCAGATGGAAAAGCATCTGCCTAAAATTTGGGAGACCTGGATTTGATCCCTGGGTCAGGAAGATCCCCTGGAGAAAGAAATGGCAACCCACTCCAGTACTCTTGCCTGGAAAATCCTATGGACAGAGGAGCATGGTAGGCTACAGCCCATGGGCCCACAAAGAGTTGGACATGACTTAGCGACTTCACTTCACGTCCTCATGCTAACTTTGGCCCTTGTTTATTGTGTTCCCCCGCCAGAAAAAATTAATTAAGATGTAAAGTTCATTTATTTGAGATTTTTCTTGTTTCTAGGGGTAACCCTGTATTGCTATAATTCCCCTTTTAAAACTACTTTTACTCTGACCCATATATTTTGGAAAGCTGTTTCTATTTTTATTCGTCACAAGGTTTCTTTGTTTGTTTGTTTTTAATAATTTCCTCTTTGCTTTCTTGGGACCCACTTTTTAGTAGCATATTAGTAAACATTTTTCAAATTTTCCTAGGGCTGAGTGTCTTTTGGCTGCTGCTGCTAAGTCACTTCAGTCATATCCAACTCTATGTGATCACATAGATGGCAACCCACCAGGCACCCTTGTCCCTTGGATTCTCCAGGCAAGAACACTGGAATGGGTTGTCATTTCCTACTCCAATGCATGAAACTGAAAAGAAAGTCGAGCAGTCATGCAACTTTTGTGCTAAAACTTGTAAAGTTTAGAGAAACCAAGGGTGAGGGTTTATTATTATTATTATTTTAATAGCATTTAACCCCGTAAAGGAATAGAGGTCTTATTTTTATTTTAAATTGCCAATGTTTACCTGTTTGCTTCTCTATCACAATACTCTTTTGCCCAGGGAAATAATCACTGGCAGGAATCCTCTCTTGAGGAAATATGAGATTTAAAAATCAAGGTATATGCTGTCCTTGACTCTATCATAGCTTCTCCTCTCTTTGAGCCATTGGTTTTGTCTTAAAGCTGACTCAGTTCTTGTTATAGGTTACAAAAAACAGCAATCTTAACTAACTGTGGAATAAACCATAAAGATATCTACTTAACAAAGAAATACATAAAGGCAGATTTAATACTGGTTCAGAGGTGTAACAGAACTGCCAAAGTCTTGATCCATTCTTCACTCTGCAATTTTTTTTTTTTTTAAATTTCTGTTCTTGGTAATAAAATGACTACCTAGATTTTATTTTGCCACCAAACATTATTCTAACAGAAGTGCAAAATTGTTGGTAATGGTCTTTTTCTTGTAGAACACTATTATTTTAGAAAGAAAAAGACTTGTCTATGATTCTCCCAGCAGATTCTAGTTTTATCATTTTGGACAAACTCAGTCTAGCTCAGTGGCTCATTAGCAAAAGGGACCAAGATCACATCAAATAGCTGTAACAGTGTTTCTTAACCTATTATTGTCACTGCCCTCAAGGAGTCTTTTTAGACACCTTTATTAGTCACTCCCACAATGAAATTTTACTATCAGTGTTCATAATATATTTATTAGTGTACTTTATATATGTATGTGCTTTATGAATAAATGTGACAATTCTTTTTTTTTTTTTTTTTAATGTTGTCCCCTTTGGGTTGGTGTCACCCTAATGTAAACTCATAAAGTCAATCATGATTTAGTCTCTGTACCTTGGTATATTATGGCAACATTTAGCAAGTTAAAGAAATAAAAAGGAAGAAAAGGCTGTGAGGTAGCATCAGTCAATATCTGCCGTAGTCCACATTTGGAATCACTTCCATTCAATGTTCACTGCATATTCACTAATAAACATTCTTCATTATGTAATATTTGCCAAGTCATAAACAGGTATTCAAGATCCAGTCAGGAACTGAAAAAACTGAGTAATTTTATTCAACTCAATAATTTAATAGGACATATTCAAACACTTCCATACCAAAGATTGACTTCCTCAATCAAATTCCAGATTCTTCCCTATCGTCTTCCTTTGGATATACAGATTATCTTCAAATAAGACACAAAATAAGTCTGGAGGCAAAACTTAATTAAAACAGAAATACAAATATTTAGCTCCTATTGTTTAAAGCACTAAATGAGACAATGTATACTGTGTTTTTTTGGTACATTATTAAAACTGGTGCAGACCTAAAGTGTCATTATTATTTTTTGAGTTTTAAGAGTTTGTTTTTTTTTTAAATCTTATTCCTATATTAGAGAATCAACAAACCAGTAAATACTAGACTCATAATTGAGTGAAAATTTTCTGTGAAAACCAGAAATTGGAACATGTAACCAGTAAAAATAATCCTTAGTTTGACCTTCTTTTGACCTTTAAATACACACATCTTCAATAACTGTAGTTTCTCATACAAATTACTTAGAAATATCTGTGATGTTCTGGAAAAGAAAAAATTGTTAAAAATATGTACCCTAAATGCCCAGTTATATAGTCATGTTTACCTGATCAAAAAATAAATATTTATTTTCGGTTAGTCTTGTAGCATTTTATATGCTTTTTTGACTCAAAAAACTTTTAAGTGAACTCAGAATTTGTGAGAATCTGCTCGTTATCCAAGAGACATCAAACTAATATCATTTGCAGCAGCATGGATGGAACCAGAGAATGTCCTACGAATGAAGTCAGATTGAGAAAGACAGACATCATAGAATATTGTGGCATCTAAAAAAAAGATATAAATAAATTTATTAAAAAAAAACAGTAATAGAGTCACAGATGTGGGAAACAAATTTATGGTTACCAGGGGTTTTCCCCTGGTAATAAGAGAAGAGATAAACTGGGAGACTGGGATTGACATGTGTGCACTACTATATATAAAATGGATAATTAATAAGGACCTACTGTATGGCAAAGGAAACCACAGTTAATATCTTGTAATGGCCTATGGGAAAATAATCTGATAAGAATATAAATGTATATAAATATATTTTATATGCATATGCATATACCTGAATCAGTTTGCTGTACACTTGAAAATAGCACACAACATTGTAAATCAGATTTACTTAAATAAATAAAAGAACAGATTGAAGGTAGCAAATGAGCAGTGGCTGGCATGGCACTTAGTGCCCAAGGCGCTTCATTCAACTCCCTTCAGCCCATCATCCTGTTCTGTTTTTCAGAAAGCTAAATACCTCCAAGATCATGACTTTCCTGTAAAGGATCAAATCATTTCCCCCCCAAACTACTGTATCCCTTAATGTGCCCACTTCCCCCTATCAAATAAAGTGATCCTAAAGGTCTTTTGAACTTTTAAATATTATGAGTGTAAAGGAAAATTGGATTTAGATATAGCTAATGCTTCTTGGCATTTTCCCCCTGAAGAGTGCTGGTATGTGGGTGCCACATTCTGTCTGGAATCTGTCATTTTCCCCTCTGTGCCTAAAGGATGTTCAGTTGTATATTTTAAAAGATTGGCTTTATCTCAATCTGCAGACCCTCATCACCATATGCAAGAGCTTGAAAAATAATCATATTCAAAAGAAGTGGAGCATTTCACATGCCACTGCCAAGCAGAGATTAAAAGGGAGCCTTCCAGGCTTATTGGAATATCCAGATTTTGACTCACTGAAGCTAGATAGCAAACATTTCCTTATGTTATTCACATCAATTTTGTAAGTTTGTCCCAAACGTTAAATGTAAACTAAATTTCAAATAGAAGTGAAAATATAAAATTTTTCAAGCAATACATATGAAACCTGCTTTTAGTTATACTCTGGTTTACCAGTGTTTGAACACTGTTGGTATTTTCCTCCTCAGTTCACTCTATATCCCTTTCCCATTTTATACAGCTCACCTGCCTGGTGGAGGATTGTACATTTCTGATCCATGAGTATGAGACTGAAGAAAGGCTCTGATTTCCTTCACCAGATAGAAGCAATATCCTGGTTAAAAAACATTCTGAGTAGTAGAGTATTAGATATGAATTACTGAAGACTAACTTTTTCTTTTTTCTATTTGAGGTAACCACATTATAATGTGTTAATTCTAAACAATATCAAAATTAAATATTTCAAAAATCTGAGCATTAAACGTAACTGAATGTTTATTAAGATCATTGCCTTTATTTTATAAGTAAGAAATGTGAACTGGAGTATTTATCCAACAAGCACCTAAGAGTAAATCACTATGTAAATCACACAATGTCACTCTTAGGTTTTTCTTTCATATTATGTTATTTTACATTAGATTATGTCATAACTTACTGTATATTTACTATTGTATATTATGTAAAATAATGAACAGACATAGCATATAATTTAGAATGTTTTCACCTTATTAACATATAGTTAGACTTTCATGCATTGGAGAAGGAAATGGCAACTTACTCCAGTGTTCTTGCCTGGAGAATCCCAGGGATGGGGGAGCCTGGTGGGCTGCCATCTATGGGGTCGCACAGAGTAGGATACGACTGAAGTGACTTAGCAGCAGCAGCAGAGTAATAGAGATAAAACTAGCCAGAATATTGTTATTTGTTAAAATAAGGCTGGCAGTTGAATTCAGAAAAGAAACTCAAAAAAGCAAACTACATTAAATACATGTCACATTTTGTTGGAAAAATGAACAGTAGAAAATATTTGGCAGTTACTAAGCATCAAATGAATGCTGCACAACTTATATTCTAGTCTTCGTTTCAGTTTCAATGCATTGTTAAATGTATTGCATAGCTGTAATATACCAGAAGTTGAATAATGCTACATAGTTTTTCAGCATCATGCAACTGTCCACTGGCAGGTCTCTCTGACCCCAAAGTCTTCACTCTTCAAACTACAAGATGTTAACTCAAAATTGAATTTCAAATCTTGAATTGATTGTTGCTGACATCAATTTCAGTGTGTAAATTTGGTTCACTTTGTCCTTCTTGCTATTGTTTTACAAAACCTTCTGGATTTCCATAATTGTGTCTTCTTGGAGCTCTTATACTGGGACTCCATATTTTGTATTTAAGTGTCTGGATGAAAGGGATTATCAGTGGTTCTTTGCGTTTCCTGTAGCCCTGGGGACCCCTGAGGATTTATCCCTTGGTAAAATCCTCCTGGCAACAGTTGCTCAAAGAATTGTGAAGATTTCTCTTATTCTAGATTTGAAACAATTGGAAATACAACCAAGAACCTGGCAACACCCAAGTACCTGTCCTTCACTGTCAAGGTTGTTTATGCAGGAAGGAATAACTGGAATGGCTTGACTCAACTGCATTGGAGAAGGAGAACCCAGTAACCTGAAGACCATGTGACTAGCAGACATAAAAAGACTGCCAAAGCCAATGACTTCCCCAAGTCCAGCTGGTCCACACTCAATTCTGCATCATCATGCTACCAAATTGGTGATCAGACCCTTGTGCCAGGGTATCAGGGAAGTTCTTATTCTGATCATATTTGTACAGTCATTAACAAAACGGATGCTGAGTCTGGAAGAGCACAAGCTTTAGTAGGGACTTCCCAAGTGGTGCAGTGGTAAAGAATCTACCTACCAATGTAGGAGACTCAAGAGACGTGAGTTTGATGCTTGGGTCAGGAAGATCCCCTGGAGTTTCAGAAAGGGCAAACCACTGCAGTATTTGCCTGGAAAAATTCCATAGACAGAGGAGCCTGGCAGGCCCCAGTTCATGGGGTCTTAAAAGAGTAGAACACTGCTGAATGAACATGTACATCGCTGAAAGAAGGGGAAAACAGGAACCTAGTTCATAAGTCAACTCTGCAACCCAAGTTGAGTTGTGACACCAAAATTATAGGCGGGCCAGGGAGGGAATTTGAATCAGTGGGAGCAATATTCATGAGTTATCTGAGAACACCTTGTGGTTTGGACAAGGGTGTGGTTTGGGCCTGGAATGAAGGCAGCTATTCCTTTTAGTACTTTGTGGGCTTTTCTGGTTGTTGTCATGGCAACTGGCAACTATCATAGCTTAGTGGGTGTGTCACATAGCTAATGTTTTACAATGAGTGTATAATGAGGCTCAAGGTTCACTGGAAGTCAGGTGTTCTGCAGTCTTGGGCTTTATTGATTTTAACAGGCTTTTTTTTTTTTTTTTCTTTGCAGTTTCTTCCTGAACCTTAAATAAGAGTGACTGGTTTCTGTTCCAAGGTGGGGCAGGAGTATAATGGGGCAGCAACCTTGGTAACAATCCCTCCTGAACACACTTTTTCCCCAGTGCAAATGATATGGAATGTTACACAAGGACGTGAGGTCACAAGATTTCTGCCATGCGAGAGCTGAGTGTGTGGTGCTTCTGCAAGCTTTCTATCTATCCTTGTGAAAAGTGAAGTGAACTTTGAGGCAGTGCGAACCACTGAAACCTGTTTGGGGCAGGTGGCCATTCACAGGACATACTTAGAATTCACATTGAAAAACATAAGTATATACAGTTTTCAAAATACATCATGTCACTAAGGAGCATGTGCATTTTTGATAATTTATGAGTCTGCCTCTTTTTCTCCCTGAGAAGTCTTTTGGGCTGGACCAGCTTCTGTTCACTGCTCTCCTCCATAGTTTTTCACTATTTTCTTCCACTTAAATTACTGCCTTTTCTCAGACTACTTGAAGATATATGTGGGTGCTTTTCATTTCATTGACCTATTTTTTTAATAACTTAAAAAAATTTTTTTTCATTTTACTCCACTACCTGGTAACAATCTCAATCTTTCCATTACCCTGGAAACTGCACCTAGAGTGAAGTCATTTGCAAATAAATTACAAGCTTTTGCAGTACACTTGCTTGGACACAGAGATGAAGACATTTTTTGACATCATGAAGGCACAAACATTGCCTTCCTTGCCAAACTACTTAAAGCTGTGGTCTAGAAATGACCCTCCCACTTTAGATGTTGAGATCCTAAGGCAATGATGATAATGTAGAGTAAGCCTTGATAACTGGTTTTCCTCCCCCTTTATTGAAATTTAAGTGCCCAACTTAAGCCTTGGTTGCCAGAATATCCATTTCAAAGAGCCATCCAATTCAAAGACCTTGGGTATCTCCAACAAATACACTGTCATCCACAAGATTAGATAAATAGCCAGGCCATGACTCCCACTGGGGTTTCTTTGGTTTTGAGCTCTGGATCTCTGTCAGTAAATCACTGGGCTACTTGCTTTTGCCTCTTCCTATGGTAGAAAGTGAAGAGGAACTAAAAAGCCTCTTGATGAAAGTGAAAGAGGAGAGTGAAAAAGTTGGAGAAAACTAAGATCATGGCATCTGGTCCCATCACTTCACGGGTAATATATGGGGAAACAGTGAAAACAGTGTCAGACTTTATTTTGGGGGGCTCCAAACTGAACTGAATGCTTTAAATTTCTGCTGTTACCTTTCAAGTTCACCAATAAATTCTGAAAGAGATGGGAATACCAGACCACCTGACCTGCCTCTTGAGAAACATATATGCAGGTCAGGAAGCAACAGTTAGAACTGGACATGGAACAACAGACTGGTTCCAAATAGGAAAAGGAGTACATCAAGGCTGTATGCTGTCATCCTGTTTATTTAACTTATATGCAGAGTACATTATGAGAAATGCTGGGCTGGTGGGAGCACAAGCTGGAATTAAGATTGCCCGGAGAAATATAAATCACCTCAGATATGCAGATGACACCACCGTTATGGAAGAAAGTGAAGAGGAACTAAAAAGCCTTTTGATGAAGGTGAAAGAGGAGAGTGAAAAAGGTGGCTTGAAGCTCAACATTCAGAAAACTAAGATCATGGCATCTGGTCCCATTGCTTCATGGGAAATAGATGGGGAAACAGTGAAAACGGTGGCAGACTTTACTTTTTTGGGCTTCAAAATCACTGCAGATGGTGATTTAGCCATGAAATTAAAAGACACTTACTCCTTGGAAAGAAAGTTATGACCAACCTAGGTAGCATATTAAAAAGCAGAGATATTACCTTGCCAACAAAAATCCATCTAGTCAAAACCATGGCTTTTCCAGTGGTCATGTGTGGATGTGAGAGTTGAACTGTGAAGAAAGCTGAGCACTGAAGAATTGTTGCTTTTGAACTGTGGTGTTGGAGAAGACTCTTGAGAGTCCCTTGGACTGCAAGGAGATTCAACCTGTCCATCCTAAAGAACACCAGTCCTGGGTGTTCATTGGAAAGACTGATGCTGAGGCTGAAACTCCAATACTTTGCCCATCTCATGCAAAGACTCTGATGCTGGGAGGAATTGAGGGCTGGAGGAGAAGGGGACAACATAGCATGAGATGGCTGAATGGCATCACCAACTCGATGCACATGAGTTTGGGTGAACTCTGGGAGTTGGTGATGGACAGGGAGGCCTGGTGTGCTGTGATTCATGGGGTCACAAAGAGTCAGACATGACTAAGCAACTGAACTGAACTGTTGCTGTAAATTCCTGCCCTTATGTTTAAAGTTCACCAATAAAGAGTGAGACTTCATCACCCTAGGTCCCCATACTGGACCCAGGTAAAAGTGGCATTCAACCCCCCAGTTCTCTCCCATCTCTCCTCCTGAGACTTCCTCATGTGTGACCACTTACAATTTCCAGGTGTTACAAGCTAAGCTATATTTATTTATTTTATCAATTATACTTAATGGCTATAGATGTAGGGTTTCTTTTCTCTCTATTTATTTATTTTTGCCTTGGAATTGCAGGATCTTATTTCCCTCACCAGGGATCAGAACCCACATTCTCATGAGTGGAGGAGTAGAAGGACAAAGTCTTAACCACCAGAACCCCAAGGAATTCACAGAAGGGTGTCTTGAAATCACAATATTATCCAGAAGGGCTGACCCAACCACAGTATAGTTTACTGAATGACAATTATCATGGAAATAGGAATTGAAGCTTTTGGGAGATGCATAAGTCCTAAGCCCCCATAAATGAGCTTAATGTCCTTGTAAAAGATACACCAGAGAGCCTTCTGGCCCTTTCCACACTGTGAGAGAGAGAGCACAAAGCCTATGAACAGCTTTCATCAGACCAGAGACACATTTGACACAGGAGGGAAGGGGGCAGGACACCACCTTTAAGTGAACGACAGCCAAATTACTTGACAAAATTTGAATGCAAGCAATTAGGCCCAGGAAGATAAAATATTCAACTTCTAGTCGACCCTGAGCCTCACTATACACTGATTTGGATATATTAGAGTAATCTAATAACACCTTAGCACATCCTTAGCACCATGACAATTCCAAGGCTTACTATCAAAGATAACAAAGTGGGCAGTGACCCAATTTCTGGAAGTCTCCACCCCTTCCCCCAAATAATTGCAATAATCTTTCTTCTCATTAGCCTATGATACTCTTCAGCACTTAAAAACTAACCACAAAATATTTTGAGGGTACTATTGCCTTCTGAAATGGCTTACACTCTGCTTGTGGAATGTGTTTCTTTCTACATAAAATCACTTCTTTCCAATCACTTTGTCTCTTACTGACTTCTCTCTGCCAGGTGACATCAATAAGTTTAGCTTCATTAGGTGCTACAACTAGGTGTGAACTCAGTTAAAAGACTGTGATTTCAAATCCTAACCTGGATTTTGGCTATATTTGAGTTCAGACCTATGAGTTCAAGTCCCAATCAGAGATGCACAGTTTCACCTTGGTACCTTGATCCTGGACCTTCAGCGTGACAAAGATTCAGGTGAGAAATAAATCTGTGTTTTTTATCAGCTACCTCGTTCATGGCATTTTGTCATAGCAGCCTGAAAAGTCTAAGACATTTACGCTTTCACTACCTACTGATTTTATCAGATTAGACTGCAGAAGTCCTCCTTATAGCCAGTCTTGCAAAATCTCTCTTTCCATTCCTTTGGGTGATATTATGTATTTCCTTTAGTTTCTGTGAAATAAAATCTATACTTAATTGCAAGACAAGACAAATTTAAACATAAAAGTTTTTTCAGTCCTTTGGCTCCCTCTCTTCACACCATATATTGTGTATCTGCTGTATGCATCCACCAGACCTCCCTCATTTGTAGAAATACTTGCTCAATCATAAGGCAGCATTCTCCTAGTATCAAGACAGCTCCTTAAAAAATAGCATTCCTTCCTGAATGTCTAAGGGGATACATGACCTACCAAGATGACATTTAGGTCTGGATTATGTAAACTGTCAATAATACATCATTTCATATTTAGCCCTCTTTCTCCAAAACTTATATAACTGTGCCTTGATTTCTAATGAGCAGAACAATTCTGAGAGCTTTCTAAGATGCCCTTCCCAGGTTGTAATCCTCAAATTTGGCTCAAGTAAAATTTTCCATTTCTTTCTTCTATCAACTGAATAATTTTTGTTGACACTTCCTACTCTAGACATTCAGATAGAGAAAATCACAATTATATAACTCTAATTCTAGAGTATAAATACATTTTTTAAAAAATTTGAGAACAAATGCTTTAGACATTAGAAATGGAGTAGAAAATTGGCAGCAACTCAGACATCTTACTTTTCCTGTTCTAGCACTTATTCCCTTCCTCCTTACAGTATTATTAAAATTTGCCTGCCTTTACAGCTGACTTCTTTTAAACTGTGGTACTGGAGAAGATTCTTGAGAGTCCTTTGGACTACAGGGAGATCAAACCATCCAGTCCTAAAGGAAATCAACACTGAATATTCATTGAAAGGACTGAAGCTGAAGCTGAACTTAAATGCTTCGGCCACCTGATATGAAGGACCATCTTATTGGAAAAGACTGTGATGCTGGGAAAGACAGAAGGCAGGGGAGAAGGGGACAACAGGATGAGATGGTTGGATGGCATCACCAACTCAATGGACATGAGTTTGATCATGCTCTGTGAGACAGTAAAGGACAGGGAAGACTGGAATGTGGTAGTCCATGGGATTGCAAAGAGTTGGACCTGACTAAGTGAATTAACAACAGCTAACCTAAACTACTATCTTAAGAGATAGAAACAAAGTGCTAAATTAAGCATAAAACAAGCAAGAAAAGAATGAAACGAAGATTCAGTTCAGTTCAGTTCAGTCGCTCAGTCATGTCCGACTCTTTGTGACTCCATGAATCTCAGCATGCCAGGGCTCCTTGTCCATCACCAGCTCCCAGAGTCTACCCAAATTCATGTCCATCGAGTCGGTGACGCCATCCAGCCATCTCATCCTCTGTTGTCCCCTTCTCCTCCTGCCCCCAATCCCTCCCAGCATCA